>JACEEZ010011602.1:0-10968 GCA_016584305.1 Chionoecetes opilio
CCCTTTTTTCAAACCTTCAAAACCCCAAAAAAAATTTAAAAAATTTCCCCCCCGTTTCTTTCCTGGATTCTGATTTTATTTTAAGAACAGAGAACATATGAAAATAAGGAAGCTTAAAGAGGCCGGAGATGACACGAGGTAGTTCCTTTATTTAAAAACTACCTACACCCACCTCTCTCCCCACCTGAATTTACCCAGACTCTTTTAAAGCTTTTTAAAACTCCGCATGCCCACCTGTCTACGAGTCCATTTCAATCTTCCCCACCCTTTTTGGAATCATTTCCCTATTTTTTTTAAAAAATTTACGTTTTTCCCAGCTAAATGCGTTATTTCTTGATTCCCCTGCTTATAGTTAAAAAACTTTCCAATCTCCTTTATTGTATCCTTTAACCATTTAAAAAATTCTATCAGACCCCCCCTTTACTCTACGCCTCCGAGTGGGGGAAAATTTAAATTTTTTATTTTATGAATGATCTTGATGACATTCAGGGTGTAGTTTAGAAAATTTTACAATAAAAACAGTTTGCCTTTGCGTTGCGGGGAAAAAGTTCACGAAAAAAAGAAGTATTGAGTTTCCGTAAAAGTGTAAAGTTGTAAACCCTATTTTTTCCCTCTCTCCTTCTCTCTCCTCCTCTCTCTCCTCTCTTCTCTCTCTCTCTCTTCTCTTCTCTCTCCTCTCTTCTCTCCTTCTCTCTCTCTCTCTCTCTCTCACGACCAAGAAAGAAAAACTATAAATTAAATAAAAAAATTAATTTTTACAAAAAAAAAAAAATGATCTCTCTTTTGGTGACAAAAAAAACAAAAAAATCCTCCCAGACCCAAATTTAAAAGGGCCCAAAGGGGAAGAGCTTAGCTTTTAAGTACGAGAAAAAGGAAAAATTTTAAAAAGTTTCCCTGCGCCGGCTTCGATTTTCTGTAAAAGCCTAACGAATTATAACTTTTTAATTTCCGGAACCATTTTTATCCCCTGATTCCATTTTTGAAAAAATGGAGAGAAAAAGAGAAAAGTTCCTCCAGCCCGGCAATAAGTCAAGTATAAGAAGGGGAGAGAAAAAAGGAGGAGAGGAAAAGGTTTTGGGGGAGGATTTAACAAGGGAATTAACCCCTTGGGCCCAGAACGGAATTCCATTGTAATTTGACCCCCATTTGATGTTTTTTTTAATTTGTATAAGCAATTTTTAAATATGACTTTTAGTATCCTTTTCCAAAAAAGGGAATTTGGTTTTTTTAGTTATTTCAATTTTTTGGGTCTACAACATATAATCTTTTTTTTAAAAAAAAAGGAAAAATCGGGCGGAAGGGGTTAAAGGGGTAAAAAAGGCGAATATGAGGAAGAAAAATGTGGAGTGGGAAAAAATTTTAAAAGTTTGCGAGAACAAAGATGTCGAAAAGACACACTGATGAAAATGTTACAAAAATGTTAACGAAAATGGATGAAATACAGATAAATGGATGCAATGTAAGATACACACAGTCATAAATGTGTGTGAGAGAGAGAGAGAGAGAGAGAGAGAGAGAGAGAGAGAGAGAGAGAGAGAGAGAGAGAGAGAGAGAGAGAGAGAGAGAGAGAGAGCGCTCTCCCCCTCTCCCTCTCCCTCTCCCCTCTCTCTTTTCTCTCTCTCTCCCCCCTTCCCTTGTCCCCAAAGCCCAAACCCCTACCGCAATACTTTCCACAGGGAAAAACGACGCAGAGATACGAGGTCGGGATCCACAAGCACAACCAAAGCCCTTCCCAAAAGCCCAAAGCGGCAGAGTAACCTTTAAGGGGTGATATTTCAGCTTAGCAAGAGGAGGAGGAATCCCAAAGGAATACAAAGGAAACACAAAAAGAAAACAGCCCGTAGGCCTTACAAGACTGTTTTTAACTATACACACAATAGATAATAAGAGAGAAAGGATAGGAAGTAGAAGGCCCTCCTCACCCCCCCCACCCTCCGCCGAAGGGGCCGGAAAAGAAGTGATACCATGAAATATAAAAAAACTGCATGGAATTTGGAGGAAAGTTGAAAGGAACTATGGCTAACTACTACAGGGGGGGAGGTTTAGTGCTGAAGATAGGTCATGTTATGTGTGTTTTGTAAGGGGGTTTGGAACCAGTGTGGAGGTTAAAGGGTGGTGCGGCAGCCTTGCCTGGCGCTTTCTTGGGAGGCAGCAGTCAATCAGGCCCCAGTCCGTTCAATCCATGCGGATGTGTACTTTCCATGTAGGACCCCGACATTCAATGCCTCCGCAGCAGTGACCCTGGTACCTTAAATCCCCATGGTGGTCACTAACTGTCAGGACCCAAAACTGAACCACAGCCCGCCCACAGGTCGGAGTAGTAGGGGAAAACCGTTAATGGGGGCATTGTGGTGTTATGAGGTTAATGTAGTTTTGGTGAGGTCAGGGGGGAAGTTCGGGGGTGGGCGGCACCCTTGCCTGGCGCTTTTTTGGGAGGCAGCAGTCAATCAGGCCCAGCTCCTTTTAAATCCCTCGGTAGGCACTTTCCAAGTAGGACGCCGTGCATTTCAATGCCCCCTGCAGCAGTGACCCTGGTATATAAACCCCGGGTGGCATAACGACAGGGCCTTACGAACCACAGCCCGCACAGGTAAAAAGTTGTAGTAGTACGTTTACTCGGGGGTCTGGACGTGTGGGAGGGGTTTTGTAGCGGACTCGAAATCTTTTTACGCAATAGAGAAAAGTTTCAGGGGCCCCGCGAGATAAATTTTATTATTCCGAGATAAACAGTGACAAAGGGGATTGTAAAAATATTTATGGGGCGATTTTTAAATGATTTTTTGTTTTTGATTTTACTACGTCTGACGGCAGCCCATTCCATACTTTTACAACAGGTTTTGTGAAAAAAGTACTTTGTTCGTCGTTAAAAAACCGTTTCCTGCTTATTTTAAATCCGTTGTTTCTATTGGAGCTTGACGGTCTAGCGGAAAAGTTTTTCGGACTACGTTCGTAAACCCTTTGAAGTTTTAAATACTTCGATGAGGTCCCCCTTTATCCTTCTTTTTGTAGGGGGAATAAGTTAAGTTCTTTGACCCGTTTTCGTACGATTTTTTTTCGCAATTAGGTATCTTTTTGGTTTACTTGCGCTGTTTTTTTTTCTAGTTTACATGCCTTTTTAAAAAAGGGTGACCAAAAACTGCACACAGTTTTCTGATGGGGGCGAACAGCAGTTAAAAAGAGGGGTATAATTTTTTCAGTTTTTGAAATGAAAAGTTCGTCAAAAAACCCAAACCAATTTTTTTGCATTTTTTACACCTCTATAATTTGATTATTGGTTTTGAGATCTTTCGAGATTATAACGCCAAAAATTTTTTTTCTTTATAAACCCCTTGTTATTTGGAAATCGTTCATCACGTAACTTTTATGAGGGTTGTTTTACCGTTTGTAGTACATGGCATGAAAGGTTGAAATTCATTTGCCATGTTTTGCCCATCTGTTAGGTGTTAAGTCTTTTTGTATGAGTTGGCGCTAGATTGTGGAGGCTATGTTTGTGATTTTCGTGTCATCAGCAAATTTCGATATCCTGCATGTGACCCCCTCGTCAATGTCATTAGTATTTTAAGAAAGGTAGGCCCGAGAATGACCCTTTGGGAACCCACATTTACATGGTCAGTCAGAAATTTCCCCATTTTTACCCCCTTTTGTTTACGTTTTGACAGCCATTTTTCTATCCAATTTGAAAGATGGCCGTATACCATGAGCTTTTATTTTTGCTAAGAGACGCTTTGAGGAACTTTGCGAACGTTTTTAAAAACGGGGGTAAACTACGTTATCCCCTGTGTGTCGTCATTTTGAATACACTATTGAAAAAATAAGTAAGTTTTGAGACCCCTGAGCGTTTATTTCTGAATCCAGCTGCGAGTTTTTGATTATGTCATTTTCTTCAAGGGAACTTAACGATTGTTTTTTGATGGATTCCATTAATTTTTCCCGAATGATGTTAAATGATTTGGGGGATAGTTTCCGGCTGCGACTTGTTCCTTTTTTTAAAAATGGGTGTAAATTGCGTTTTCCTTCCACGGACATTTCCCGGGGAGTAAAAACTTTTTAAATAAGATGGAAAAATGGTTTTTACTATTTGTTTTTGCTTCTTTTAATATGCGTGGCGAAATTTTTTCAGGACAGGAGCTTTGTTACTAGTTATTTTTTCGCGAGCAAAAAGTCACATTTCCTGAAAGGTTTTAAAGAGCTGAGGCAAGTACCTTTGTTTTGGGTTTTCGGGGGTGGGGTTTTTGGGTTTTACGTAAGACTGATGCAAAAAAGTTATTTAGAGTATCCCCCATAGATACTCATTTTCTGTGTGTTCGCCCTTTTTTATTTCCAACGTCCCATGGTTGAGTCATACTTTTTTCCTTTTAACATACTGTAGAATTTTTAGGGGTTTTTTTGCCATTTCGGCAATACGTACTTCAAAATTTTTTTTTGTCTGCTTAATGAGTTTTTTCGTATTTGTCTAAATTTGTCGTGATCGGTTTGTCGTTTCATTTTTTGTTTTTAGTGTTTTTCAATGCACGCTTTTTTGCTGCAAGGCTGTCCTTGATTTCGCGGGCCACCCTTTTTGGTTTAATGTTTTGAAAAGACGCCTTAAATCGCATCGGATTTAGGATGTATTGAAGTTCAGTTTACGGTGAATTTAGCCATGCACATTTTTTGTCGTTTCTTTCTGGATAACATTCCAAACGGTGCGTTTTAAAATTCTTTTTTGTTTCTGAAGTCTGCCTTTTGATAATCAAAAACTTTTTTTTTTACTTTCGACTTCGCTGTCTTACGATGTTAAAACTGAAAAAAACGCCCGGTGGTCACGTATAAATTCGGATCCCACGTTTAAAGTTACTGAAAGATTTCGTAGTTTTGGGAAAAAAAGATCTAGAATATTTCGCCTCTCGTTGGTGATCCCCGTGTTGGTATAAAGCATTTCGGAGATTTGAAAATAGAGGTGCCCCGAATGTATTTTAAGCGAGCCGCCCAACTAGTAAAGGGAATATTAAATCACCCCAATATTACGCTTTTTGTCTGAGAAATAATTTCCCAAAATTTGTTCATAGATTCTTCACTATTGTATTTTTTTGAGCTGGGGGCGATAAACAAAGGCAATTATACTTTTTGAGAATGGACATTTATTTTAACAAAATTACTTACTGTTTTCAGTTTTTTGTTTTGATCTACAAGGGGATGAAGGCAGGATTTTTATATAAAATACACCTCCCGCTCTTCGTTTGTCTTTTTGAACTTAAAAAGTTATACCCCTGTATCGCAAATTAGCCAAAAAATCTCTATTTGTCGATCTATCCATGACTCTGAAATTCCGATGATGGTATTTTTGAATAAAATTTCTCTAAATCATGAAAATTTTTAGTATATACGGGCATTAAAGAACAAGTTTAATTCGGGATGGGAGTTGAAAACTTTGCGGGAACTAAAATTTTGGGGTTTGAGTAAAAGAGAACTTATATTGCGGGAACTAGAGCTTAGGTTGTTGTCGGAACCTCTACTGCTGGGGAGTTTTTTGATTTTTTTTAGTTACCGCGTCATTTTGTAGTACCCGGTCGGCAGAACCAAAATTTTAAGTGGGGCCCTCGTTTCGGAAGAGAATCGGTTGGTTTTAAAAAAAGGTTCCCCTAAGTTTATAATTCAACTCCTTCTTTTTTTACAGAGATTTGCGAGACGATTTTGTGTGAAAGGGCCTTTTTTGTAGAAACGTTTTCCGCATTTATCCTCGGAAGAATACCAGATACGATGATTTTACAGATTTTACTTTATATTTTTTCATCACTTGCGATATTTTGATGAGGAGGAGGAGGAGGAGGGGAGGAGGAGGGGAGGAGGAGGAGGAGGAGGAGGGGGAGGAGGGGGAGGAGGAGGGGGAAAGGGAAAAGGAAAAGGGAGGAGGAGGAGGAGGAGGAGGAGGGGGAGGAGGAGGAGGAGGAGGAGGGGAGGAGGAGGAGGAAGGGGGAGGAAGAGGGAAAAGAAGAGGAGGAGGAGGAGGAGGAGGAGGAGGAGGAGGATTGAAACGAAGACAACAAGGGAAGAGATTCGAGAAGAAGAGGAGGTTGAAAATAGTGGGGAGAATGCCGTAAAAACAAGAGATGATGAGGACGCGAGGAGGAAATACAACAGAAGGTGATGCTATTGGGTAGAGTATATAGAATAGACCTCTAGAGAGTAGGGTAGAATTAATAGAGGGTAGAATGGTTACAAAGATAGAGGCCAGCTCGTCCTAGCCTCACACCTGATAACAAGGTGATACTAGAAACTCGTACTGAAAAGTGTTGGTTGTGGCGCTTGAGAGGTAATTATTATCTATTTCATACACACACAGACACACACACACACACACACACACACACACACACACACACACACACACACACACGCATACGCACACACAACCAGACACACATACACGCACGCACACACACACACTACACACACACACACACACACACACACACACATACACACACACACACACACACACACACACGGCGGTGGTCAGGTTGATAGCGTTTTGATCTCCCACTCTGTGGGTAGGCGGTTCGAATCCTCGCGCTCCTGGGGATTTTTTACTGACAAAATTGGGAGGTTACTGTCCCCCTTGAGCAAGGGGATGGGGTGTGTGGTGTGTGAGGTTCCAGCATTACCCAAAGATCGGCAATAATGAGCTCCAAGCTCGCATGAGAGGGTGAAAACTGGCGATCGCGAGCCAGCTCGCGTGGACAAGACCATGGGTGAATAAACCAACACACACACACACACACCCACACACACACACACCACACACACACACACACACAACACACAACACACACACACACACACACACTCCGGGGAACTCCGTAGTGTAAGGGTTAGCACGCTCGGCTCACAACCGAGAAGTCCCGGGTTCGATCCCCGGGCGGAGCGAAGACAGACGGGCGGTCTTCTTAAAACCCGAGCCCCTGTCCACCGAGCAGTGAATGGGTACCGGGTGTTAGCCGGGGGTTTGTGACCCGCCTCCCGGGGTGCTGGCTTCGGCCAACACTAAGAACTAAGGATGAATGATAAAAATGTTGATATGGAGACGGGGCCACACGAGCGTCGCTCTGGCCCTGTAAAATACAACTAGAAGATGAATACACACACACACGCTCATACACATACACACACACTCACACACACAACATACACACACACACATCCACACACATGCAGTCATGATAATTGCACAAAACATTCAGTGTCTTATAGGTCAGCGCAGAACATTCAAATCGCTTGGAATTCAATGAGGGATGGAAACCGAAGCGTAGCGGACCCTCACTCTGACCCTGCCGGCCGAGGGGAAATAAAGGGGACTGCCAGACCACTGCTTCACGCGGGAAAATGTAACGTTTTCAGACGGGCGCTGCATCAAACACACTTATTGTTTTACCAGCGTTAACCCCTTCACGCCCAGTTCTTTCCTTTGCTATATAAAATCGTCTGTTGTTAGCCATAAATTTACGAAAAGTAACTTAATACACTTAATTAGCTAGTGGACAAGGATACTAAACAGGTCATAGCTATAGAATATTGCTTATATTAATTATAATCGGCCCTACAAAATACAGTTACCCTAATTACAATGGAAATTACGTTCTGGGCCTTAAGGGGTTAAATGTTGCGATGCCGGCGAAAAGCTGTAAAGAGTATAATGGACTAATGGTACACGGAAAAAAAGACTATAGACTGTAGTTTATGATGTTAAGGGATGATGACTAAGTGTGTTTATCAGGGTAATGTTTTGTTCAGTGGTATTGCAAAGGAGGCATTTCAAAGCGAGTTGTTAGCATATAAAAAAAGAAAGGTAAAATATTGCTGGGACATGGGAAGAAAAAAGTATATATTGTGGCTTATATGATTAATTAAGGGATGATGACGTGTGTGTTTATCAAGGTAATGTTTTGTTTAGTGGTATTGCAAAGAATGAACTTCAAAGACCCGCTGACATCATTAAGAAAAGATAGATAAAAAAGCCTGTTGACATCATTAAGAGAAAATAGATAAAAAGGCCTGTTGACATCATTAAGAAAAGATAAAAAAGCCTGTTGACATCATTAAGAAAAGATAAAAAGGCCTGTTGACATCATTAAGAAGAAAATAAAAAAGGCCCTGTTGACATCATTAAGAAAAGATAAAAAGGCCTGTTGACATCATCAAAAAGAAAAAAAAAAAGCCTGTTGACACCATTAAGAAAAGATAAAAAGGCCTGTTGACATCATTAAGAAAAGATCAAAAAGGCCTGTTGACATCATTAAGAAAAGATCAAAAAGGCCTGTTGACATCATTAAGAAAAGATCAAAAGGCCTGTTGACATCATTAAGAAAAGATAAAAAAGCCTGTTGACATCATTAAGAAAAGATAAAAAGGCCTGTTGACACCATTAAGAAAAGATAAAAAGGCCTGTTGACATCATTGAGAAAAGATAGAAAAATGCCTGTTGACATCATTAAGAAAAAATATATAAAAAGGCCTGTTGAATTTCATTAAGAAAAAGCCTGTTGACATCACTAAGAAAAGATAGCAAAAACGACTGTTGACATCATTAAGAAAAAACTGATAAAATGGCCTGTTGACATTATTAAGAAAAAATAGATAAAAAGGCCTGTTGACACCATTAAGAAAAGAGAAAAAGGCCTGTTGACATCATTAAGAAAAGATGAAAAGGCCTGTTGACACCATTAAGAAAAGATAAAAAGGCCTGTTGACATCATTAAGAAAAGATAGATAAAAAACGACTGTTGACATCATTAATAAAAAAGCGACAAAAAGGCCTGTTGACATCATTAAGAAAAGATCAAAAGGCCTGTTTACACCATTAAGAAAAGAGAAAAAGGCCTGTTGACACCATTACGAAAAGATGAAAAGGCCTGTTGACACCATTAAGAAAAGATAATAAGGCCTGTTGACATCATTAAGAAAAGAGAAAAAGGCCTGTTGACACCATTAAGAAAAGATAATAAGGCCTGTTGACATCATTAAGAAAAGATAAAAAGGCCTGTTGACACCATTAAGAAAAGAAAGATAAAAAAAAGCCTGTTGACATCATTAAGAAAAGATAGATAAAAAAGCCAGTTGACATCATTATGAAAAAATAGATAAAAAGGCCTGTTGACATCATTAATAAAAGCCTGTTGACATCATTAAAAAAAGCCTGTTGACATCATTAAGAAAAGATAGATAAAAAAGCTTTGTTGACATTAAGAAAAAAGTGATAAAAAGGCCTGTTGACATCAAGAAAAAATAAATAAAAAGGCCTGTTGACATCATTAAGAAAAAAAAAGCCTTTTGAAATTATGAGGAAAAAATTGATAAAAAAGGTAAGTGCTTCTACCTGTGTTAGTGTGTGAATCATCCCTCGCCTCATTAAGCTGGTTGTTTGTGTGCGTTGTGGAGCCAGTCGCCCAACAGACTTCAAATGACTCCGATGTACCGAATGGACATACTAATGGACAGTGAGTGATTTCATTTCCAGATCCTTTAACCAGTTTTTTATTTTACGCAATAGTCAAAGCGGGTCAGCCTTTATGGGATAAGATCATTCCAACTGCAATCTGAACACCGATGATCAAAGCCTAGAGATTTATACAGACGAATGAACTATAATTTGTCAGTTTTTATTTTTTTATTATTTAGTACTGTCCATGTGTACGTGTATGTGTGTGTATGTGTACGTGTGTGTGTGTGTGTGTGTGTGTGTGTGGTGTGTGTGTGTGAAGAGGGATTACCCACCTCACTGCTTGTTAAGGAAATTGTTAGCTTGAGTGTCATCCAGTGCTTGTCTTCCCTTATTCAACGTGACTCCTACACGTTTATCTCTGCAACACACCGCCATGCACCGCCTCCTGATATAAAGAAACAATTAAATATTCTTGTCAGTAAGGTTGGTCTGACAGCAAACACACACACACACACACACATTGCCTCCCCTCCCTACCCTCCTTCCCCTCCCACGGCCTGTCAGCGTCCGGGAAAGGGGAGAGGGAGGGAGAGACAGAGAGAGGGAGAGAGAAGCAAAGTTCTGGAAGGGAGAGTTGTAGCGGTGCTCACCCAAACTTATTACTGCTGTTAGACAACTTTATTGCCTCATCTGTTTATCCTCTTAGTAATTTACAGCAACGTAGAATTAATCAGTACGACTACCGCATTTAAACTGGCTTTGTGTGTGTGTGTGTGTGTGTGTTACTGCACCGACCACCATTCCTTTCATTGTTATTGTTTATTGCCGATTTCTTTGTGGCAGAAGCTGGAGTGTTGTTACGTTTGTGTTATTAATTGCCCAGTTAACTACCTCAGCTGCCACCCTACACATTTGAGGGCTGGGTTTGCATGTGTGTTTTGTGGAGTGTACTGAGTGGGGAGGGAGTGGAGTGGAGTGGAGAGGGAATGAAGAGGGAGTGAAACAAGTGAGGTGCTGATTATAAGTGACAGGGGAGAGGACAAGTGGCAAAGTGACTCGGGGTTACGGGGTGAGGGAGTGACGTGATGAGGGAGGCGGGAGGCAGCGGTGACACTCTCAGGTGAAGCAGTGGTTGTGCAGCAACAGGTGGAGGGCCCTCGCAGGGATTTTAAAAGGGATTACGAGAGAAAAATTAATGGAACAGTTAAAGTTGATGTGTCTGATGGTCTCCCCCCTAAAGAAGGTCGCAGTGCTGTCCTTTGTGGTGGTGTGTGTGTGTGGTGGGTGTGGGGTGTGTAGGATCAACATTTTGCACCATCTTGAATTGGGGGGAGAGAAAAAGAGAGAGAGAGAGAGAGAGAGAGGAGAGAGAGAGAGAGAGAGAGAGAAGAGAGAGAAGAGGAGAGCGGGGAGAGAGAGAGAGAGAGAAGAGAAAACAGAAGAGAAAGACAGAGACAGAGACAGAGACAGACAAGAAGAAAGGAAGAAAGAGGACAGAGACAAAGAGAGAGAGAGAGAGGAGAAGAGAGAGGAGAGAGAAAAAAGGAAGGCAG
>JACEEZ010011603.1:0-27500 GCA_016584305.1 Chionoecetes opilio
CCCCAATTAGGGGGGGGCGACCCCCCCAAGAACCAAAAGGCCGCCCCGGTCGGGAGGGGGCTGTGAAGTGGAGTTGGTGCCCCTCGACCCGACCAGTACGCTACGGACCAAACCGGCGCTATCCCTTCCCCGCCTCCCGCCCCCCCAAAATATGGATGGGATGCAGTGCGGATGCAAGACGAACTGCTCGCCCAAATCGCTGCCGCTGTCAACGCCTGCAGACTCCTTGTTCGGAGCTTTGCGATTGCTCCCCCGAGATGTGCATCAACGACGAGGAAGATGGGCATGGGGACGTGGGATGGCGTAGACGACTAGATTTTCGATTTTTTTCAACTTGTGAACGCTCGCTATCGCAAGTAAGGGATTTTTTTGTGTTCTAATTGTTATTTTCCAAAAAAAACGCGGAGGAGACTCGGTTTCGTGTTTGAAATTTTGTTGTTTCTGGATTAACTGGGGTCACTTCGGGCGGAAAAAAAGGCTTTCGCTTCACCTTAGGTGAAGGAAGTATTTTGAGGGTCTTATCCTAAGCATTTTCAGTTGAAATACCCTGTTTTACGCATAATTGTACCCACCCTTGCACAAATTCGTTAATTAAATGTGTCCTAAGAACAATTGTTTGCTATTTTACTTTTTTACTAATTAAAGTTTAGTTTTAATTATTAAGAACTCAGGTTTTAAGGCCAAAATTATTCCTTTTATATTTTTCCCAAATTTTTTTTTCCACTTATCTTTTAATTTCCATTATAGATCAGTATCCGAAAAAGATACAACCACGGAGTACTCAAAAAACTTTTATGCACTCTTAATAAGCTTCAATTTGAGTCCAAAACGAGGTCTCTACGACGTCTGGTTCTCATTCTGCAATTTGTAATTGCCAATTTTATTGCCAAATTGCCAAATTGCAAATTGCGCGAAAACTTACCGCTAACGAGTGACCCAACTACGATTTTCGGATTCAGCGGCACAAAATGCTTAGGATAAGACCCTCAAAATACTTCCTTCACCTAAGGTGAAGCGAAAGCCTTTTTTCCGCCCTAAGTGACCCGACTATAAGTGCACACTAAGGGATAATAATTTGTATAAGTACACTACGCTCCAAATTATATTTTATTGATATGATATCAGACCCTTAACCTCAGACTCTTCATTCAGAGTTCTCTGGTGATAGTTCCATCTGGAGCAGGTCCATGTTCCCCTACATGGAAACGAACCAATCTCAGTAAATTATCGGAGATCATATAATCGCTGTCTTGGCTTTCATGATGTCCGACCCCTGGGAGACTGGGAGAACAGTCTCTCCACAGCTGCAGAGCTGGGTATGGCCGTGTTGTACTAAACAAACACAGCTATCCAGGCGGAACGGGAAAGGGCAGGAATCATGGCCTGCTCCAGCAGCTTGTTCCTCTGCTTCTCTGAACACCAACTCTCAAGCTCTTTCCCCATCTTGTTGGAGAGGCGGGTAGAGTTGGTGCCCTCTGTAGCGTGGGTCCTGGGCTCATCAAAGCCTGGAAATAATAGGTATATTTGCAATATATATATTAAGTAAAAATTATAGGTAATCAGAGTCAGAAAAGATTATACTGTTACTTAGAAATAAAAAGTGCTTAGATTTTAGTTTAATATAATATTGCACCTATATCATATAAGTGACAATAATTTATCAGCATGACTCTCATGATTGCTAATATAATGACTTGGAGTAATGTTCTGTCACAACTGAACTGAAGATGCAATAGATCTCGATAAAATCAATAAGTCTCACCCTGAAAAAAACATCCTCTTCGTCTTCATCTGGGCTACTACTTTCTGAGGTATCCAAGACAGCCTGCTCTGTGACCTTGAACAGCAGTCTATCACGGCATCTACCTTCTCATGGTTAAGAAGGAGGACCACAGCACTTGAAGAGGGGGGGTGGATTGCTGTCAATCAATCTTTGGGGGGCCCATACGCCGGGGAGTGCGCCCGCCTCCCCCAACCTACGACGACACTCCCGGGGTCCCCAAACGCGCGAGTCCCCATGAAGGCTCCCTTCCCATACTAAGCAACTCTCAACAGGCAGCATCAACTTGTTCCAGCCACGAGCCATGTGGGCGCACTCTTGGCCTCTTCCACGCCGGATTGTCTCTTAAAAGATAAATCGTGAGAAGGATCGGTTTTTCAGGGTAGTGTATATGGCACATGCCCATATAGCCAAGTTGGCGCTGAATGACTATGCAGGTATTTAGGCTTCGATTCAGTCTCACGGTGCAATCGCTGATTTGACACGTAATAACCCCAGCGATCCCCCATGATTCTGCAAAGACTTTTATTACAAAAGGCATCGATTCGCCTATTCAAGTCGCCATTTAGTGTTCATGGCTCACAACCTTTGAGTAAGACGGGGATCAAAAGCGACTTGAAGATCCGGATCTCTGTCCTCCTGTACAGGTACCGACAACGCCAAATACTCGTACTGAGCGAGTCCATAACACCGTGGGCTATGCCAATCCACCGTAAGACTTCTTGATGTGACCGCCATCATTAAGGACTGGGCTATCAAGGTATGTAAACAAGATCTCAATGTTTCCCCGCCGCACGCCTGGGAAAAGACTGCAACTGTTTCACCTAGTAAGCCTCCAAACACCTGGACCTTGGTTTTTGAGCCAGGAGACCTCAAGTCCCGAAGGCTTTGCCCCCTCGTGCAGCGCCTCGAGAGCCATCACCAGGACCTAACGCCTGAGCAAAAATTACTGCATCGGGCGTCAAAACAAGATCAGTGATCTTGGGGGTTGCCGAGGGGTGCTCCACAATCACTTTGATCTACAACTTTGCCCAATTCCCAGTCCCTACAAGTGATGAAAAGTGATGGGGCAATGACGCACCCTTGCCTCCCTCCTGTATTCACAGGAAAGAAGCTGGATACACCTCCCCCCAAAATTCACAGCACTCCCAGTCCCAGAGTACAGGATTGCTGTGGCCATCAAAAATCCATTTTGATCAAAGGGGGGAGAGTCACTAGTGGGCAATTAGCCTTCTCTGGACGGTGCGTGTAGCTGCGCAGGAATCGTGTTCAAAATTGAGAGTTTGCGGACATATTGGCGTCTGCGGAAGTGCTTCCGCAAACGCAAATCAACAAACATTTACACTTCCGCAAATCCGCAAAAGAATTTGGACTTCCGCAATTTGCGGAAGTTGCGGTTTGTGGAAGTGTTTGCGGAAGTGCCTACCTCTGCTCTGATCATAGTGTATAGTTCTCACAATTGCAGCTGCATAGTGCTGTCCAGGCAAGTCCATATTGGTAGCTCTTGCAGCGTCCCCGGCATTCAGAATGACATCCACACTTGGTGAGCTCCTGGCAGCTCCTCCGCAATGGGAGGCAGTGTTGTCCAGATGACCTGCCACTGGTCACCCTTCTTCATCCACCCCCAGTCTGCCGGACTCGGTTCCTCAGGCTCACACAGTGTTGCTTGGCTCCATGCGCAGCCCGCCTCGTAGGCAGCACGCTTGATATGCTGAAGTAGAGCTGCTAAGGGTTGGAGGGATGGCCTGGTATGACCTCTGCTTTTCTGGTAAACATCTCTAACCTAGCCTCATCAACGCCTGTAGCTGTGCTCGGTCTGTCATACAGCAAGAAAACAAACTGCTCCAGGACATCCATAATGGGATCATCAATGTTTGGTTGGTACTGGCTAAGTCGATAAAATGCCTCAGAAGCCTCACTGCAGACAGCCCATGTCTGCCAATCTGATTTCTTCCCTCTACCACGAAAGGCTGATACAACGTCACAACCGGTAAAAGCGTGGAAGAACAGCAGTCCTCTGGTTTTTTCAAGTCCAATAGCCAGATGCAGTTCATGAACAGGGATCCATCTCAAGTTGCTTCCTTGGCCAAAGGCCACCCATAGTTGTTCAAGTCTTATGCTTTGAAAGACTGGAATGCTGCTGATGGCAATCACCAGGACATCCGTGTCACTGGCTTTGACAACGATAGTCTTGCAGCCATGCTGTGCTGCGTGTCTCACATGTACGAACGATCGAGTGTCTGCTTATTCGTGACTACAAGGGGTCAACCCTTCCAAACTGTGCTCGTGGGTCTTCAGTGTATCCGCGCCCTTGGTAACATTGATCAAGTAGGGCGAAGTTGCTGAGGTTAACTGGATAATCTTGTCAGCCAGGAATTTGCAAACAGCCCCCATCTTGTTCTTGCTGTCTCACAAAAAGATGCACCAGTTTGATGGAAATTTGCCGTTGCTTGTCACCCTGCGCCTAACTCCTCGTCCCCGGGTTGACCTTGTTTCTGCTTTCAGACTGGATGGCAGGTACACATCGAAGACTATGTCTATTCTTCTGTACTTTGTGAAGTAAGCTTGTATGACAGGGCGAACATCCAAAATTCCGTACGCCTCAAATGTCTTGGACGACCGAGGAGGAAGGGTGTTGACGAGGGCTGAGCCATCAATGATAAAGGCATCAGCAGTAGGTTGTATATCTGGGGTTGTAACATAGCTCTCAATAGCAGTCGCAAGCTGTGATTTCTGACATGAATATATTTTTCCACCTGCATTCAATGCTGCAGGAAAGGGCTGGTTCTCATGACGAAAGAATTCCTGCAGATCACACTCCCTGTTCTGGCATGAGATGAACAGCTTGGAAAAGAGTTGACAATCCTCTTTCAAGAGCTTCTGCTTTGAAGTGACTACATATGTTGAATCCTGTCGAAAGAATTCTACTTTGTTCTTCTTTATTGGCTCATAGAAAGTTGACTCTTCTTTCTCCAGTCTGGCTAGGAACTCGTGGTAACGGAGTCGACCTCTCTCAAGGTGTGTCACAATCAGTTCAGCACCACTGGGGTTGGCGATGTCCTTTGTGTCCACGGAATGCAGGTCGCGATTCTCTTCCTCAAAAGGATTGCCCATATCCTCCAACACATGGGAAAGTTTCTGCACTCTTTCAAGGAACACTCGTTGAGCTTGTGGTGTCTGTTCGTGATGGGTGGAATGCTGATCTGTCTCATTGGCTTCAGATTCTGCTTCATACTGCTCAACTAGGTGGCTGACTTCTGGGCCGACTACTGACCATCTTCTCAGCGCAGACGGATCTTCAGTGATGCCGATCGCACCCCATCAACTTTGATGACAGTATTAGCCTGCTCATGGGCTTGGTCCATAGGTAATGATGAGAACACTCGATTAGTTTTGTGCACAACGAAATTTCCCTTCTCAAACTTCTCAGCCAGCTGTGGGTGTTTTTCTTTGAGTGTAACCATGTCTCTGAGAGCATCCATTGGCAGCCATCGTGCATAGTTCACATTGTTGTTGGCGAAGAAGAATGGCAAGAGCTCAGACAATGATTGGCAGTACAGATCGAAGTTGGCTTCTCTGAATGATCTGACCAGCATGAATATATCCAGTTCCATTGATAGCATAGGATACCAGAACTGAAACTGTGGGCTTTGACCTCTGCGTCTCTCACACCAATCATCAAAGCTGATCACCTCCTCAGAGTCTGCTCCTGTTTCCATGACGTAATTCTCATAGGCTGCCTTCAAGAGCTTGTATAGACTATACGCTGTTACCTGATGCATCTGTCGCGTCCTAGTGATGCTTGCAACAGTGAGAAAAGACTCAGCTGTTCCAGGAGAGGCTACTCCAGCTTCCACAAGAGCACCGGGACAGCCACTGTTTTGCAGTGAGCCAACACACTTCAGTGCTGCCATCTCAATATGCAGGCCGCCAAACATCATGACAGATTTGTCTTCCCCATACATTTCGGGCCAGCGCCACTGGATTTGTTTTCCCACTGAATAGATACGCTGATCAGCGGCCAAAACAAGTACTTGGCCTGGGTTGAAAAATTGTATCAACTCGACGATCTTGTCCATTGCATGTTTGATGGTGGAAACTGAATGGGCTGCATCTCGAAGGAGTGGCATCAAGGAAGTGATGGTCACTTCAAAAGCAGAGCCTCTCTTCTTGTCAGCATGATGGGCTGACGACGTGAGTGTCAAAGGATCTATTCCTGTTCCCTCAGTCACAGTGAGGATGACCTTCTGCAGCCACTCACACTCAGGTGTCAGATCAGGTTTCTGTAGATCTATGATACCAAATTGGTGCACACCAGTCTGTAGGGAAGAAGGCTTTTTCTTCTTGAAAGATGCCGGTCTGATATTGATGAAAGGCATCAGAAGTTCGGGTACTGTCTTCATATTTTCACTTTGAAATCTTATGCCCCTTTGCTCTTCTCCCTTGTTGGCTTTGCTGGGTACTGGAATACTGATATACTGGTGGGCCCTGAAAGCGAAGTAGCTTTATTGCAGTTGGGTTGTGGTCAATGTTTTCCATGCTGTGGTGGTAAACAACCCTTTCCTCAGGTTGGGGGACATCAACGCCTTCCGATGTACTTTCTGACAAACTCCGTCTCCAATGTGCGATATTTAAGCACTCTGTCATATGAAATGCGAACCATGATCATACAGCTCTCCCAGCCTTCTCTTCCTGGGCTTGGCATATATAGACCTCCCATTAGACAAGGAATGGGGTCTCGATCTTTGAGTGTCTGTGGGTGGTCACACCCTCCTTGGCCTGGCTAGCAAAATTGTAAATGCAGAAGCGTGCGGGAAACCGGTTTCCCTCTCGGAAGCCTAAATTGTATTGAGATTGATGTCGCACCATCTTCGATCATCGATACAAAATTGTAGAAGAGCAGATGGAATGGCTTATTGGAACCCCCCACTTGGAAGGGTTCATTGAAATGGTTTTTTGTTCAAGGTATGTCTCCTCAGTATCTTAGCTGCTTTTTACAAAGATTTCCATGGCTTTTTCTGTAGTATGGAGACCTGGGCCAGAGCTGAGCCAATGTCCTTTTGAAAAGCAAGAAGAACATCTCTCCCTTGCTTGTGAGCTTCCACTTGAGGCAATTCATCAAGGATTCTTTCCTTTAGTTGGTGGGGTTAACAAGGTTGTTTGGCTCCCAACTGCTCCAGTCGCTCCTTGTACAACTGGACTAGGTCTGCAACCCTAAAGACAGACGGCTTTCCGAGCTGGTACTGGTCTCCACTATGTAAATATCGGTTCCGAGAAATGCCAAGGGTAACCGGCATGGGTTCATCACTGGTGTGTAGCTTCCTTCCTCAGCTTTCTTTTGCGCCCTTACTCGATTGTAGAAGCCAGCTAAGCAGGCCGGGTGGTACTTAAGTTACTGGGCAATGCGTCCCACATCAGTTTGGCCAGCAGTTTACCATCAAATCAGTGTACGAGCACATCGTTACCCCTTGGCTGAGGGTTATGGTAATGGATGTCTCAGTTGTGCTGCAGTTCTGTTTCTTAACAGAGGAAGCACTCCAACTTCTGAGCTTCATGGTTGGATTCTCGTACCTTTTACGGGTGTCCTTCAGTATTCACAGTACTTTCATTGGCACTTTTTCGTTCTTTGCCCTTTCAGTTCGTGTTGTTAAACAGGTACCCACACGTCTGATGGTATACTAGCGTTGTTCTTCCTTAGTGTTGCCTCCATGGCCAGCACCATCGTCTTGCCTTGATGGATCTAGAATAAGTGGCATGTCACAGGCATTGAAAATAGGGACTTTGTAGTGCCCAGCATAGCATACCCTATCATGCTCAGGTTGATACTTTGGTAGTTGGGCACTTGAGATGCGTCATTTCTTGTCTTCTTGGCAGATACAGCATTTTTTCTCAATCATTTCTGCAAAATTAGTTGTGGTCACGGCTTGCCTGTGATAAATGGATAAAGTATGTTACCTAAAATGTATTGAACAAGTGCTGCCCTCCACCGCCACCACCAGTATACAGTGGTTTAGCTAGAACTGAACACCACGCTGAGTTTCACAAGCAGTGTTGGATGTCACCAGTGTGCCCTGGTTGGCCCCGACATTCACTTTAATAGTATGTGTTTTATCGTGCCTAAGTGTTGTTGTGTGTGTTTTTTAAAATTTATTTTTTTAATTTGGTGCCATAGCGCCTGTAGCAGGACCAAGGGTTTGGATGTAGGCTAATGGAGGTTCACTTGAGGGCTGTGATGGTTGGCCTAGCCCGTGGTGGCGCGGCAGATAGATTTTTATAGTGGACGACTGTGATTAGAGGCTCATGCCGGTATCCCTGTGTCCTCCGATGCACTCGCAATCGTAGGTAGAGTAAATGGCAGAGCATGTGGTTGTTTTAGGCCGCTCGACGGATTGGAGAAAGATTGACGGCTTTGAAGTATGAAAAGACCTATTTTTGGGTCCCCGACAGAGCTAGTGCACTAAGCTATATAGGATAGGAAAGATCGCACAACCAGGGCAAACCTGGGTATACAGGCAACCATACCAACATTCTGTTTACTAACAAAACCAGGCTACACATAGATAAATCTGAAAAGAAAACTATTACGTCTGGCAACGCCGTGCCATCTGACCGAGGCCGGCTGTCCGCCAGCCGGCTCGGGCGCCATAATAACCATCCCAAAAATCATCCCCGGGAGAGGGGCTGAAACTTGGCGGGAAGGAAGGGGGAGGCCGAAGGCCGGCACTAGCTCTGTCAGGGACCCAAAAATAGGCTTTCATACTTCAAAGCCGTCATTGTCGCGTCCCCTTAGAGTAGTCACTAAAGCTACCTGACACTTGGGACGGGGCAAGAAAGCCCCCGACCCCCGCGGGGAGGCAAAAGAGCAACTGCAAAGAACAAACGATACACTAGTTATACTCACCCGCAATCAAGCGGAAGCGTCAATGGGAGGCCCGGCGTTCCACCCACCCCAGCCCCTCGGACGGAGGGAGTCCCAGGGCAACACAGGGGAAGTCCACGATGGAGTGGGACAGGTAACGAGCCAACGAAGCACGAGGCCGTACTCACGTCCCCCTCCCGTACCCTCTCCAAGAATGGGTGCGGAGGACAGGCCAGATGGATCGCAGCAAAACCACCACGGACGTCATGGGCGCTGAGGGGCGTGATCCGGATCCGGCCGACTGCGATGCGCCCCGGAGCCGGCCGGCAATCCCCTGGTGGTGAGAGGGAAGACCAGTGACAGGATCGAACGGAACAGGAACGCAGGTCGCACGCCCAGGGCTCGGACGCATCCAGGTAAACACCGGAGCGCCGAAACCGGGCACAAGGGGTGTGCGGCAGTCCCCAGCAGACCAAGCCGGAACAGACTACTGGTTGGAGGGACGGTGGTCCTGCCGCTCGTTCTTAACCCAGCACCTTGGCCGAGAGGAGAGGGAGACAGCGGAGCCGCCCGCGAGAAGGGTCGTCCAATGGGGGGAAAACGGCGTCAGCGCCATCAGCTGAGAAGCCCGACCCGAAACCCCGTAGCCCAGGGCCACCAGGAAACAAGGCATTTCTGAAGGAGCGATGTCGGCAGCTTCCGCACCCAAATTGTCCGCCCTGCAGGAACCGGAGACCTTCTCCAGGGACCAGAAGGCCCAGGGACGACGGGGAGGGGGGTTTGGTGGAACAAACCCCCTCTTCACAGGGTCAACAGAAACGCCGGTCCAGGACCAAACCCCAACCGTATTTGAGGGGGTCAGCCAGGGCGCAGGTGAGTGGAGAGAGTAGCGGAGGACCTCCCACGGTCGTGGGCCAGGAAGGAGAGGAAATCAGGACGCCGATTCAGAGGACGTCGCGGAGCTGGAGGCCCTTGAGGTGGAGGAACGGACCTGAAAGGCTTCCCCCCAGTGAGAATGATTACTGTTCTCGTAGAGGACGGAGCGAAGAGCCGCCAACATGTCCTCCGCTACCCGGTCCGAGAACCGTCGAACGGTAGAGACGGTACTGAGAAAAATCCAGGCGTGTATGCTCAAGGTGGAAAGAAGCCTCGGGCCGGGAGTCCTCCACCAACAAAGCGAGGGCCCCTAGAGGAAACAGGAGAGGCGACACCAGGCCTTCAGTTCGGCGAACCACGGTGCGCCGGCCAGAGAGGAGCCACCATGGCACCTTCCCCCTGTAGGAACGCAGTTTGTTGCATACCTTCAGTGAGGACACTGGTGCAGGAGGCGGAAAACAGGTAAACATGGCGCAACCTGTTCCAGTCTTCCGTGAGGGCCGTAAGGACCTCCCGCAGCTGTCCGGTCCCCCCATTGTCAAAAAGGCCTGTAGTTGGGCAGAGCGGGGCGGGACGGCCAAAGAGAGGTCCACCCCGGAGTGCCCCACCGCCGGACAGAGAGCCGCAAGCGCTCGGGTGAAGCTGCAATCTACCGACGAGCCTGGACGCGAGACAGTGCGTCGGCCCACACATTTCCATCCCGGCAGGAAAACCTGCAGACAGATTGAAGGTGGAAACGGGCCGCCAGGCCGAAAGATCTGCTCCGAAAGGGACAAAGAAGGGCGGATCTGGAAGTCCCTTGGCGGGCGAGACATTGGACCGCGACCATGTTGTCATTCTCGAAGCAGAGAGCCGTCCCCATCTGGGACGGGGTCGATCGGAGGAAAGAGGAAGAGGGACCAGCAGCTCCTTGCGTTGATGTGGAGGTCTGTGCTCCACCCGGGACCACCCGCCGCCGACCCTTTGCCGGCCGTCGGAGGATTGGTAGCCCCACCCGACGTCCGACGCATGTTCCGACATCCACGAAGACCGTAGGGGTCGGACGGCAGCCCACCCCCGTCCACGCGGAGAGAGAAAACCGCCCTCCACCAACCACTCGTCCAGTAGATAGTGAGGGCCAGGGGAGGGACGAGGCCGGAGCAAGCGCGGGGGCCGCACGGAACGGCTGTGTTCACCACCCGGACAAGGCGACGGAGAACGGAAGACGGCCCAAGGGGAGTGACTTCTGCGGCGAAGTAGTGAGCGAGCCCGAACGAAGGGACTCCCAATGCTCTGACAAAAAAACGGGACACCGAGGCCCGGAAGAGGCGTGATTAAGCTGGGCCGCATTTTCCCCCGAGATGCGGACCGCAGCCTGAACGGGAAGTCCCATTGCAGCCAGCCAAGTAATTGCGGGGAGAGGGGGTAAGGACGGACTTCCCTTGTTGACTAGAAAACCATCTCCCCGCCATGCCCAAAGCTCGGCCAGCATGCGAACGCTTCCTCCTGAGGACGGGGCGGACACAGCCAATCGTCCCAAATACATTGAGGAAATACCCACTGCAGGACACATCCGCCTGAGCCACCACCTTGGTGAGCCGCGTTAAAATAACCCTCGGAGCGATGGAGAGGCCTTAAGGGCAGTCTGGTGAACTGCCCAAAACTGTGTCCGATTCCCACAGTGGAAGGCCAGGGGAAGCGCCGGAAGAGGAAGAATGGGGGACATTGCCAGTAGGCGTCTTGAGATCGGAGGGACGCCATCCAGTCCCCTTGCCTCAGCCGAAGGGCGGACCTGGCCAAGGCAGCATAACGGAACCGGTTGGTTGCGCACAAATCGTTTTAGGCTGCTGAGGCGGTCCAAGATAAGCAGCCCCTTCGAAGAGTCCCTTCTGGGTACGATGAAAATGCGGGAAAGGAAGAACCTTTCCCGCGACTTTCCACTACCCCGGAGGAGGGATGTGCATGTCCGACACGTGGGCGGCGAGCATGTGGAGGACCGGGCGTCCAAGAAGGAGGGTCGCCGAAGGGCGGCTAGGGGCAATCCAGGGCCAAAGAAAGACCGTTTCGAACCACCCTGGGCGGTCCCAAACTCTCTGCGGCCAGGCTGCCCGAAACCCGGACAAGGAGGCCCTGGAAGGGAGGCTAGAAGCGAGAGCGACACCTTGGAGGAAGGCTTCGTGGACAGTAGCGGGCCCCGAGCGAAAGCGCCCGCGGACCCAGAGCCCCGGAACCCGGAAGGCCCACCCCGACTGGGACGCGAGGATCCTGGGGGCCATCCACACGGGGGTGAGCACTCCTGGACTGCCCCTCCCGACGAGAAGAGCCCGACGAACACTTGCTGGACCCCCTCCCGGAACCCCCCGGCCGGAGACGGTCTGGGGGGCCGCCGGAGTAGACACCAGAGTGACGGTGGGGGGGATTGAGGCGAGGACACTGCGCAATGAGGGCTCGACCATGACCTCCGAATCGGAAGGGGACTAATCGGAGAATCTGCTGTAGAGTCAGCTTCCGGAAGGCCCCGCAAAAAGCCTCGCGCCTAAGAGCCAAGCGGGCAGTAGTGACGGCCTCTTAGTCAATGGCAGGGCGGACCGTCGGGAGGAGGGAGGCGCCGAATGAATCAAAGGCGAGTCGACAAAGCCCGACAGACATCCGAACGGAGGCAGGGGATGAAGAGAAGAGTGATCCACGGCGAGGAGGAGAGCCACTCAGTCAGCTGACTGAAGAAAGGCAACAGAAGAGGTCAACAGGGAGGCGTGTTGCCGCTCTCTGAAAGGCCCGGCGAAAAAAAAGCTCCTCCTTCACCCGGTTGCGCCCGCCACGGGAGGTCCCTTGGCAGAAAAAACGGGACACCCGGAGGAAATCAGCCAATCACACGTGGAAAGCCACCAGAGGAAGGAGATCCGGGATCGGGGCCCAGGACGGAGAAGGACCCGGTCACACTGGTGGTACCCGCTCTCCACCACTTCGGCAGGGTCCAGGCCGGCCTTCATCTCAGGGCAACCGGTCTTGGCCCCGAGAGAAAGCCCACCTGGCATCCTGGATTCCCTCAAGCACGGGAAGCCATCCCTGACCAAACTAGGCTCAGACAGTAAGGAGGCCAGAGGCATGCCAAAGCGGCCGCCGAAAGAAACGAAGGTAGCTTCGAGGGAGCGTTCAGGCGAGAGAAAGGAATCCGGCGGTTAGAGGAAGGACTCCTGTCCCCGTCGACCAGGGAGCGAGCACTCCAAAGTCCGGAACGGCCCAAGGAGCCGCCTCCAGACGGGACCCCCCCCGATGGCAAACAAGCCGACCGTCAACCGTCGCCAATGCAACGACGTGGCATCGGTGCCCAGGTAACAGGACGGGAGGAAGAAGGAGGGAGTCCCAAGCATCCTCCGCAGCGGACGAGGGGAAGTGCACCTAGAAGGCACCTCAAGAAGAAAAGGCGGGAGGAAGGCCGGCGGACAGGAAGCCAAGGGGCGGAAGTCCCCGAACCGTCGTAGCTTGCGGCACGTGGTTAGGGCAGCATCCTCTTCCCCCGCGCGGAGAACAACAGTAGTCATCCTCGACTACCACAGACTCGAAGGATGGCACCAACGGTGAGAGGGAAAGCACGCGATGGGGACCGCGACGCTCGGTGTCGGGAGGGAATGGGACCCAAGGAAGTTAAGTGGGCCCTCCCCATTCTTGCCATGAAGGAGTTCACTGAAGGAATCCAAAGCCGACAACCCGGAGGAACAGGAGGTGAGGGTGGGGGAAAGCCCAGGAGACGCCTGACCAGGCCGTAGGAGCCACAGCAGACCAGCCGGCAAGTCTCGACCTGGGGAAGTCGCCGGTCATGGTGACGGGACCTGAGGAGGAACGCAGATCTGCATCCACCGTCAGCACGATCGACGCCGAGGCTCAGGGAAGCAGAGGCAGGGGGTCGGGACGGTGCGAGACGAGGAGGGATGGAGACCTTGGCGAGGCCCAGCCGAGAACCAGAGACCGGTCGCCCAGGGACAGGACGGAAGTGGATGCGTTGGCGGACTTCAAAAGCCTTCGACCAACAATCCTTGAGGTCAGCATAGGGCCTTGCCAGTAAAGCAGGGCACACCCCCCTCCGGGGAGATGAGCCGCAGCCATCCACAGCATACCGGGCAATCGGCGGCGACAAAAAAAGTCCGACAGAAGGAACGGGGGCGTGAGAGGAGTAGAACTGTGGCCTCGGGACCCTTAAAAAGACACCAGCAGCCTGGGCTCACAATTGATCCGCTGGAAAAGAAGGGTAAAACAGTGAGGGGAAAGGGACTAGACGCAACACGGAACGCACCCAAACCCCCACCTGCATCGCCACACGCACTGACCCGACCCCCAGGTAAGTGATGGACGGAGGTCGGACGAGGAGGAGATGGACGACTTGGCGAGGCCCAGCCGAGAAACCAGAGACCCGGTCAGCCCAGGACAGACGGAAGTGGCTGCGTTGGCGAGACTCAAAGGCTTCGACCACCAATCCTTGAGGTCAGGCATAGGCCTTGCCAAGTAAAGCAGCGGCACACACCCTCCGGGGAGGATGAGCCGCAGCATTCCATTCCACAGCATACCGGGCAATCGGCGGGAACAAAAAAGGTCCGACAGAAGCACGGGGCGTGCGAGGAGTAGAAAAACTGTGGCCTGGGACTAAAAGGGACACCGAGCAGCCCTGGGCTCAAATTGATCGCTGGAAAAAAAGGAAGGGTAAAACAGTGAGGGGGAAAGGCGACTAGACGCAACACGAAACCCCCAAAACCCCCCCTGCATCGCCACACGCACTGCCCCGACCCCACAGGTAAGTGGATGGTCGGGGGAGGGGGGGGGTCGACGGGCGCCAGGGACCGCTTAATCCCCCTACCCAGCCCATGGGAAGGGTCCGGGCGAGGGAGCGGGGAAGGTTGGCACAGCAAGAGCGACGTAACCATCCGCCCAATCTCAGCGGCACACGGGCAGGCCAGGGGGCGTGGCAGACAAGGTTACCACAAACCCCCCACGGAGCCCATGGGAGGGTCCGGCGGGGGGGGGGGCCTGTGGCTGGGAGAACTACGTAACCATCCGCCCATCTCAGCTACACGTAGGCAGACCAGGTACACACCAAACCCCCCGCCTGGCCTGGGAGGGTCCGAGCGGGGGGGGGGGGGCGTGGCTGGGAGATCTACGTAACCATCCGCCCATCTAGCTTACACTGGCAGACCAGGACCCACCGAACCACCCGCACCAGGCCTATGGGAGGGTACGGGCGGTGGGGAGGGGAGTGGCTGGGAGAACTACGAAAACAATCCGCCCATCTCAGCATTAAACGTGGCAGAACCAGGTGTCAGGCCAGGGACGCCCTGGCAGGGGAATAAATGCCAGGGGAGAAAGGGTGAAAGCGCCGGGCCCTTGGGGCGTAGATTAAACACCACAGACACAGACACCAGCCGAAAATATTTAGACACCAAGCTGGCCCGGCCAGGGATTAAAGAATAAAACTACACTAAATCCCCGTAAAACATTACAGAAGGATACGGAAGCATGATGGGTTAAAAACTTCACACCACACCAGTAAACACGAAAAAAACAGCAGGTTGCTTACCATATGGCCTGAATAGAAACAACCACGTTTACCAGGAGACGCAGAGAGTGTTGACGTTATTGAAGGCAAAAAAGAGAATGAGCTCCGAGCCGGCTGGCGGACAGCCGGCCTCGGTCAGATGGCACGGCGTTGCCAGACGTATGTTTCTTTTTCAGATTTATCTATGTGTAGCCTGGTTATGTTAGTAACCAGATGTTGGTATTGGTTGCCTGTATACCCAGGGTTTGCCCTGGGTGGCAATCTTTCCTATCCTATAGCTTAGTGCACTAGCTCTAAGGGGACCTAAAACTTGGCTTTCGTTGCGGATCGAGCTCGGGTCACCGAGAACGCCACTCGGAGACGCTAACCACTCTGCTACCGCCTCCCCTCTATATTTGTATTATACGCACCCATTAATGTATGATTTGACACTAAGATAATCTTTCCAGGACATTATCCATGTTTTATGAACAACAATGTGATTTTTTCTTGCACATGGTGGCCATCTTGATAAATGGCAGCCATATTGAAAATTTTGGTGGCCAACGTACTTTTCCAAAAGACTACCACCAGAGGAATATCTGTACCCAGTTTGCTGCTTGTATCATCATATTAAAGATTTCTGCGCAATATTCAGCTAATCTGCTTCACTAGTTCCTTCTCCCTCCTTCCCTCAACTTATTCTCTCGTATTCAACCAAACTTCTCTCCTGCACTCCATTTTCCTATTTATCTCTCAACTCTCTCTCCGCACACTTGATTCTCCTCCTACTCGCTCTCTCTCTCTCTCTCTAGGTGAGGTCCCTCGGCCTTTGCAGGATGGAGTGTCAATCTCAATCATGTGTCGTGAGGTTTTCAATGGCCCTCACACCAACACTGTTACTCCACGATGACTGCTGATGTGATGGTTGACTTGTGAAGAAGTGAAGTGAAGAGAAAGTGCAGTGTGAGAAAGTCGAATCTTGTTTTTTTCCCTCTCCTTCCTCTTTATTTATTAATTCAATTTTGTCAGATTTTTTTTTTTTTTGTGTGAAAGATAAAATAATGTGTTCCTTCTCATACAGTTGTGTTTGCCTGGCACTGGGTGAAGGTCATCTCGGGGTGAGTGTTGGCGATGTAACAATCTGTGACCTTCATGTCACTCACGCCAGAGGCCCCGACAACGGGTGAGGAACAGCGGTTTCCCAGACGTGTGGTGAATGGCTGCCCCTACGCTCCTTGAATGGCTGGTGGCGCACTGTGCATGTCTATCTGTACTACTACTACCACTGTTCCACACGGGTGTCGTGGTAAAAGAACATTATATTACGAGGTGGTTTCTTTTCTGGACCAGCTGCATAAAACAGTAAACTCAAGGCTTTAGAATTGAACACCATCTTTTGCTTCTATTTTTTTCTCATGATAAGGGACTGACCAAGGAGAAAAAAAAGAAAAAAAAGTCTGCAAGCTACCAGCCCTATAAAGTTGAGAGTAAGAAAAAATAGTCTCAGAATATCTACAGGTGCTTCCACGTGTTACCAGAATGAGAACACAGTGTTTTATCAGCAAGTTATCACACTCGTTTGGTGATTGCACTGCCTTCTATACCGGCAGCTTTGTGGACTTTGTGTAGGTAACTGTGTAGTGGTCTTTTGACCATCTACTCCTTAGTTACCATTATGTAGTGCCCACCTTGGGAGTGTACTCTACAGTCCTGGTTACTCCGCTGCCACCACCCACATTAAGTGGGAAAAAATATGTGATTGAACAAAAATAAAAGATTTAAGAAAATATGTATGTTGGAAACTGAATGATAACTCGTTAATATATTTCTAATTATAATATATTCAACTCTTTACTGTCTCACTTCCCAACTGGTGTACATTCATAAGTTATCTTAATATTAAGTCTTCCTTCCCTCCTAGCGATACGCACGTGTAATGCTCAAGTCGTTATCCTAATATAATTTACTATCTTTGGTAACTTCAGTCGCACTGTTACCCCTTAACGATACGCACATGTAATGCTCAAGTCGTTATCCTAATATAATTTACTAACTTTGGTAACTTCAGTCTCACTGTTACCCCTTAACGATACGCACATGTAATGCTCAAGTCGTTATCCTAATATAATTTACTATCTTTGGTAACTTCAGTCGCACTG
Source organism: Chionoecetes opilio (assembly GCA_016584305.1). Classification (NCBI taxonomy): domain Eukaryota; kingdom Metazoa; phylum Arthropoda; class Malacostraca; order Decapoda; family Majidae; genus Chionoecetes; species Chionoecetes opilio. Next base: position 17,181 of record JACEEZ010011603.1, read on the forward strand.
TTACCCCTTAACGATACGCACATGTAATGCTCAAGTCGTTATCCTAATATAATTTACTAACTTTGGTAACTTCAGTCTCACTGTTACCCCTTAACGATACGCACATGTAATGCTCAAGTCGTTATCCTAATATAATGTATACGTAGTCTATCCCACTTCCAACTGTTTCCTCTCACTTATTTTTTAATTTCCTTTTTTCTCCTTGTCCTCACACGGCTGGCTGTGACATGTTGTGGTTGCCCCCTCTGCTCATTTATGAGCGCTTGGCCCCCTGGTCCACCAACAGCATCCTACCTTGGGACCCTAAGTAATACAAGTCATTAGTCCTGGTCAACAAAAAGAATCACCAGTAAGTCATGTCTACATCTCTAGTTAACAAACCTTTTATAACATACCTTTACAAGGGAGGATAAGGTCACCTCCCAGTGGGCTTACCCACCGGGAGTCCGTCTGCTACTAAATGCTAACCTGACGTTCAGCTCCCCTTCTCACTTCGTTTCGATACGTGGTCAACTACCACTGGCTTAAAATATAAGCCTAACCAGTGATTCAGGAATGAGGCGTGGAGGAAAATTCCTCGTTAGCTTATTGATACTTGTGTTATTTCATCTCTTCCCCTATTAATGTAATTTCTCGCGTTACATAGCTTCTTCCCCCCGAAAAAAAATTTCCTTATGCCTCAGTCCTTCATCAAGCATCCTACCTGATATCTAACTAAAAATAAAAATAAATTATCATATACATCACACATAATTTCATATAAATTTTCTTAGGATTTTCTTATCACTCAAACAAATATTCTCATCCCGCACATTCCAATTCTTCCAACAAATTTACAACAAAATGAGATAGTATGTATTCTTAACTTATCACTTCCCTCACCCAGAGTAGATTTGACCAGTTTGGGAAATACGTATTTAATGTAATGCCTTCACTCCCTTGAAATGAGAACCTTCTCACTTTCTCTTATTTGTCAAGGCCGAAGCCCTATAGAGTCGCGACTGGACTCGTCCCTCTAGTCTGCAATGGTTATTTTCTTTTACCCCACTAATCCTGGGCGTAGGTGCGTAGGGAGAAATCACGACTGGATTTACTCCATACCCTCAATACTTGGGATAAGGCTCACCTCCTTTGCGAGGCATACATACTCCTGCGTCTATTCACCCAACGAGCAAAGCTCAGAGCCAAGCACATCCTTGGGTCTAACGACAACCTAGCGGGTTTAGTGTTCAGTGCAATCTGTGTGCACCCTCTAAAGCAAGAATTTCTAACCTTCACATTCTGTCTAGGGAACCTTCATCTCTCTCTCTTTCTCTCTCTCACTAGAGAAAGTGGTGAAAATTAATCTCTCTCTCACGAGAGATTAACACTTCTGTCATTATAATAAGCACGTATCTCTTCACTGGCCTCCTCTCTCAAGATGGTGTTAGTGTACAAATTCCTCCTCCATTACTACCACTCTAAAGCAAATTTTCTAAGGTGGCCATTACTGCCACGACAACCCGTAAAGCTGCTTACTTGTAGGGCGTCTAGTTCTACACGAGCTGTTACCTCTATCCTAATGTTAATCTAAACGTAAGATACGGTAATCTAACCTTACCGCACCTTTTACATGACATCCTGCCCTACATTAGCGTTAAGTGTGGAATACAAGCCCCGTCTCCACACATTCATCATCCATCCACTTCCACACACATCACTATCCACTTCCACTCGGCATCGTTCCACACTGCATCCACACGTGGATGTAGTGTCACATCACCCACATCCACACTACCTTTACGCATCCTACATCACCCATAAACACACTGCATACGCGCTACCCACATCACTTTCATGTTCAACAGCGGGTCGGAGGTGTGCATGTTTCATGTTGCACCCTTTCACTACTCCGCTTCGGCTTTTCCAGGCCATCACTAATGTCTTTATCAGCGTCTATGTTAGCATGTGGATAACCCGGGCCTACTGTTACGTTAGTATCATCTTCCTCCACGGTCTGAGCGAACTAGTCATAATCACTAACGGTACTCTGTACACCTATACTCTATACACACCATACTGTACAGTATGTGATCACTGGGTAACTGGCACTTGAAGAAAAAAAAAAACTAACAAGGCGTTAGTCAGCACGTGGGTACGCGGATACCATCGAATGGATCCCACCGCTGTCACCAAAATGTAATGGTCATTTCGTTCATCTATGGTCCTTAGTTACCATTATGTAGTGCCCACCTTGGGAGTGTACTCTACAGTCCTGGTTACTCCGCTGCCACCACCCACATTAAGTGGGAAAAAATATGTGATTGAACAAAAATAAAAGATTTAAGAAAATATGTATGTTGGAAACTGAATGATAACTCGTTAATATATTTCTAATTATAATATATTCAACTCTTTACTGTCTCACTTCCCAACTGGTGTACATTCATAAGTTATCTTAATATTAAGTCTTCCTTCCCTCCTAGCGATACGCACGTGTAATGCTCAAGTCGTTATCCTAATATAATTTACTATCTTTGGTAACTTCAGTCGCACTGTTACCCCTTAACGATACGCACATGTAATGCTCAAGTCGTTATCCTAATATAATTTACTAACTTTGGTAACTTCAGTCTCACTGTTACCCCTTAACGATACGCACATGTAATGCTCAAGTCGTTATCCTAATATAATGTATACGTAGTCTATCCCACTTCCAACTGTTTCCCTCTCACTTATTTTTCAATTTCCTTCTTTTCTCCTTGTCCTCACACGGCTGGCTGTGACATGTTGTGGTTGCCCCCTCTGCTCATTTATGAGCGCTTGGCCCCCTGGTCCACCAACAGCATCCTACCTTGGGACCCTAAGTAATACAAGTCATTAGTCCTGGTCAACAAAAAGAATCACCAGTAAGTCATGTCTACATCTCTAGTTAACAAACCTTTTATAACATACCTTTACAAGGGAGGATAAGGTCACCTCCCAGTGGGCTTACCCACCGGGAGTCCGTCTGCTACTAAATGCTAACCTGACGTTCAGCTCCCCTTCTCACTTCGTTTCGATACGTGGTCAACTACCACTGGCTTAAAATATAAGCCTAACCAGTGATTCAGGAATGAGGCGTGGAGGAAAATTCCTCGTTAGCTTATTGATACTTGTGTTATTTCATCTCTTCCCCTATTAATGTAATTTCTCGCGTTACAACTGCATTCATGTCCCTGAATATTTCATGAAAACTTGCTCTTTTTCTTATACCTCTGCTATCTGACGTGCGAATCCATCACACTAAAAAATACATTTCTATCGACGCTTCATTCACTTTATAGAGATTATCGCGTGATTGTTGTGATGATCTGTTATCCACCAGGCTGCGTGGTGTTGGCGTGTTGCTGGATGTCTGCAGAGTGTCACGTCGGCCTGAGGGCATTACAGATTATTGGACAGGAAGGCACACACATCTCCTGCATCGCACCTTAATGTGTTAACGTAACCTCAGGACTCTCCCATATATACGTGTGCCCCTGTTGGAAGGCACTGGACTGGTGGAGGCGAGGCCACGGGGCATCTGCTGTGAGTGTTTGGCGGCGTGTTAGGCATGGCGGCGCGGTGTTGAGGAGTCAGGCGAGGCAGAGACGGTCAGGGTGTGGAGAGTTACACACTGAGACACCTTGGCTGCGAAGGTTGATAACAACGGTGAGTCTCGCCAGGAAGCTATCGGAAGGCTCGGCTCACACTGTTACGACCTGGCTTACAAGGCAGACATGTGGCTGTTGCATCCTATGTAAAAATGGTTGATAAATAGCTTGTTCATGGCGTAGGTAGTGTGTTTCTTACCCCTCATAAAACACGCGGCTATTGAAACTTGTATAAAAAGTCCAAATTCGCTTGTTCAGGGCGAAGGTGCCGTGTGTCTGACCTCATGGCAGGAATACGCTACCGGAGATCTGCTGCCTCGCCTGCCACGTGTCTGCTTAGATCACCTGCCGCTTTACGAGGAGGTGAATGGGCGCCGTTATCTGCATCGCCCATGCAAGGCAACCTCCGTCACGGGAACAAAGGTATACGCGACCCAGCGCTTGATCCTGCACGCCGGGTTTTTACAGTAAGAGGCAACCCTGGGGAGGAGGATCAAGAGGAAGAGGAAGCAGAAGAGGAAGCAAAGTCCGCGGCTGCAGGAAGCTCATCGACCCCGCAGAGTGGTTCGGCGCGGCCCTGAGGTTCGTGCCCTGGCGCCCCGGGGAGTGGCGGAATCGTGTACAGGTGGCGCATCACATGGGATTGAGTCTAATGATGAGGACGAGTGTTTAGGGCGTAACATGAGACGAGTACGGGTGTTTTGGACGTGATATGAGACGAGAACGGGTGTTTAAGACGTGAAATGAGACGAGGACGAGTGTTTAGGGCGTGACATGAGACGAGGACGAGTGTTTAGGGCGTGACATGAAAAGCAGGGACGCACCATGAACACAGACGATTAACTCGCTACACATGAAGCTGCAGGTCAAATTTGAATAACAAGAAAGGGAAGCAACGGCAATAACACATCAAATGGACTTTTATTTAAACGTTTACTCCATGGCCGCGAAGCTCATAAAATCGTAATTTCCCGAAACACCTCGACGCATGCATGTCGACGACTCGAGCGCTGTATTTCCCGCTATGCCGAGACTGTGATGATAAAACAAATTATATTAATTTTCCATCCATAGATCAGCCCGCACCGTCCAGCCCACCCATACACGCCATACCGCTCACCCATACACGCCCACTCCTCACCCCGCCTCGCCATATTTAAGTAACATTCCCGCCCCTACTCAATGCTCCTTAAAAAAGCATCACCTGATTCCTTACTACGACTCCCCACACTGTAATTTGTCACCGTTTATATACATATTTTTTTCATAATCCTCTTCCCCACTTTCTCTCATCGTTTTTCCTTCCTGCAGTCCTCATCCCTCACAGGAGCACTCGGTGATGCCTCAAGACCAGGGGCGCGGCGGCCTGAAGATTGATGGGTAGAGTGATGAATCGAGATGTCTAGGTTTATGGCTTACCCTTAGGGAATAGAAGGGAATAGATGTTAGGGCTGTGGGGGAGCGCTGACGGGTTGAGAATGATGGCTGAGACTTATAAAGCTGGGGATGGACTTAACGGCATAGTACGGGAATGTCTTGACACTGGCCTGGACGGTCATCACTCAAAGCAGATGGATTAAAACAAGAACTAAAGAAATTAAGACTTATGACTGAAGGGGATATGACTGAAGCCTGAAGGAGGTTTTTTTCGGAGAGAAGAGGCATTGAAGGAGTTTCAGGATTTTCAAGGTTTATGAATATAATAGCTTAAATTAAAAACTGAGAAAATAAAAATCAAAAGACTATTAATATAATATTCACGGGCAGAGAGAAAGATAATAAGGTCCAAGTGACAGAGACAGACAGAGAAAGAGAGAAACAGAAAAAGAGAGAAAGACAGAGAGATAATAATTCACTGGTAAATAGGATAATACCACAAACAAAACAAGCCATAATTCATCTTATCACATCGCAACAAGCACAATAATCAAGCTGTAAGGGTTTATAACTTAAGTGGGGGTTTTAAACACTTAGAGACTTCACTTACCTCTCAAAAATTTAATCACCTTAGGGTTGTTTGTTTGAGACTCACTATGAAGCTATCAGTCCAAGGCACAGGGTAACAATAAACACATGGTAAACACCTTAACTAGTTTATTTACAACAATCTACACAGCAAAAAATGCACCCCAGCACGCAGAACGCTCATTCACTCCCTAGATAACTATCCCTAACTACACCTACGATAACCTACTATCTGGTATCTGGCTGGGGAATATATATAAGGGATTATGGTTATCTCACGCTTTTCGACGACCTGGGAAAGTCCTGTAGCTGTGGTACTCTCGTCACTGTACACACGTGGTTGACCTCCTGTCTAGCGACTCGCTCCACGCTCCCAGCTCGCGTCTGCCTCAGCCAAGCCCTCCTTCTCCTCGCGGTGTGGCTCGCCCTGCGTCTGCTAACAGGAATCAAGCACCAGACACGCGGGGAACAGGAAGAAGGTGGCAAGAGGTCCCGAAGACGTCCTCGGCTGGGGGAGATGTAGTCGTGGCTGCGACCTGTAACAGAGTGAGGGCGAAGCAGGTCGCCGCTGCCCCACTCCAAAATGGTGGCCGACTGGTCGAGTTGCCTACTCGTACCAAAACAAACGGAGTTTTCTACGTCTCCTTTTTTCTATGGCATGCTTTTTCCTATGGGTCACCACATTCAATTTACTTCGGGCGTTTCTGGTAACGTACCTGGCTACTCAATTGTTTAGGCAATTGAGCCTAAACACCTTCCCACAGATTGAAATCCTTTCCCGCCACCAGAAAAACATTAACTGGCATCCGCCAGCGGGAACAAAAGCCTGACGCTACGCGCAGCTATGGGGACTTCTACGCCTGGAAAATGTCTAGCCATTACATTCGCCCCACCTAGATAAATTTCTTTCCGCAGAAATAATTTACTAAGTCCCTGAACATTTTACAGCGTCATGCATGTTAAATGTAATTTATCTAATACATTGGATCCGACCTAAATAAGTCAGTCACACAACCAGTCACTCTGTGGTGTGTGTACTTTAAACCGTTTACAGGGGTTATGCTTGTAACCAATGAGCGGAAAACTCCCGCATTTACGTTAAGTTTCAAAGTCTAGGGGATAAAAACTCCAAAGTTTCTAGCAAACCCTATATCGGACCCAATTTGGACGTCAATATGCGTCACATTTAATTACCAACAAGTGTTATGTGGCGTAGGGTATGTATATACATAGTGTAAGTGGTACAGGTGTATGTAACATTATACGAATACAATAGTGTTACAAAATTTCAATCCTGTCTTCCTGCCTATAATTTTCTAAATACATGCACTCGTGCCATGCTAGGGAGATATTAGTGGATCATGCAACTCTTAATCCAGTCTAACATGCCGCCGTGGAGGATCCTCTAGGGTGGCCTCAGGTGGACACTGCCCTGCAGTCCTCTTCCTAACTTTAGCTATGAGTCGGCAACTCAGCAATCTAGTCTCGGTTCGGAAGAAAAAGACGACTGCATGTTTCTTCAAACGAGACGATAAGGCCTCTCTCCTAACTTTAAGGGGAGTGGGCTTTTATACCCTCCAAACACCCAATCTGTTCCTCATTTAACTCGTGAGGTTCATACAGCTCTATGTCGCTGTCGTTCGTGTTTTGACACACTTCGCATGAATGCACCCATCTGCTCAAATCATGGCCCATGCCTAGCCAATAAAATCGCTCGGCGATACGTTTCCACGTTTTCTTCCTGCTCGAGTGGGCACCTGTGGCATCGCAGTGACCTAACTTGAATACGGCATAGCGATATTTCTCAGGCACGACGAATTGAAATCTCTCGTGGCCCCGGGGAGTTATGAACTCACGGTATAATTTACCATCTCGCTTTACGAAGCTGGTATAATTACAGCGCACTGTTCCGGTCGTTCCTTCGCAGTAATACCGTCTCACATTCTCGAGTGAAGGATCTGTCTCTACCTCCCTGCTGACGACCTCGCTGTTCTCTAAGTCATCGGGAGAATACATTATTACCTTATCCCCGAACTTTGCTTCCTGCATGAAGGCCGTTGCCATTACCTGACTAACTACCTTTCTCCGTGGAATATCGTCCCGCGGCTTTTTGTGGCTCGGCAAATTGTGCACAAGGCCCATTTCCACAGTGAGATTATGTTGGTTGGGCTTCACATTGGCTCCTGCTAGCCATCTCGTGTGAGGTTCATCCTTATTATCGGAGGTACCTGAATCGTCTGCGTCTGGCTTTCGTTGGCTCGACGAGTTACAATTTCCAGACTCGGGTACGGGGTCATAATGGGGTTCCACGTTTACGGCAGCAGCATTTCTGTGCCAATAAGTATTCCTCGATCCAGAATTTGCACCTCGGCTTCCATTTTCCCGAGGTGCTGGCCTATAGCTTGGCTGAAAGCGGCGAGGGTTTTGAGCTGGGGCACTATATGTGGGCTTAGTCGTACGGGCTGGCGTTGCAATATCCCGACGTGGCGAGCTATCGGCCTCCCAACCGAGAAGTTCCGGGTTCGATCACCGGGCGGAGCGGAAATAGATGGGCTGTTTCCTTAAAACCCGAGCCCCTGTCCACCCAGCAGTGAATGGGTACCGGGTGCTAGCCGGGGGTTTGTGACCCGCCTCCCGGGGTGGTGGCTTCGGCCAAGACTAAACACTAAGGATGAATGATGAAAAATGTTGATATGGAGACGGGGCCATACGAGCGTTCCTCAGACCCTGTAAAATACAACTAGATGAATACAACTAGATAAATACACACACACACACACACACACACACACACACAAACTCATCCACACACACACACACACACACACACAACCCTTCCTCACCCTTTTTGCCGCTCGCTAAATACTCACACAGGCGCTTCACACCATCTGGGACATGCCACCACGCCCTCACACACCCACACGCACCACACACGCCCATCAGGTCCCGCGCCGCACGCCAGAGTCAAGGGCGCGCGTTCGAGCTTCCCATGGTGACGCATTGGATACACATTCCACGACCCCTTGTGACCTGTCCGCCTTGTCTACGTTAAATGTTATCGTTTTCTTTAATATTTTTGTTGGTGTTTGCGGACCTGTGTGTAAGGGGAGAGAGAGAGAGAGAGAGAGAGAGAGAGAGAGAGAGAGAGAGAGAGAGAGAGAGAGAGAGAGAGAGAGAGAGAGAGAGAGAGAGAGAGAGAGAGAGAGAGAGAGAGAGAGAGAGAGAGAGAGAGAGAGAGAGAGAGAGAGAGAGAGAGAGAGAGAGAGAGAGAGAGAGAGAGAGAGAGAGAGAGAGAGAGAGAGAGAGATACAAACCAGTCAGTCAGTGGGGATTTATTTATCTTCAGTCAGTCAATAAATCAGTGAGTCAGTAATTGGGAATATAGTCAGTTAGTCAGAGAGTGGGAGTAGATAAATACAAACCAAGTTCAGTAGGGAAATACTTAAAATTTAAATATCGTCATTCAGTCAGTCAGATGGTGGTGAAATATCGTCCGTCAGTCAGTGGGGTCCTAATACACAGGTAAGGATTACAGGTAGCGGTGGCGGTGGTGGCGGTGGTGGTGGTGGTGGTGGTGGTGGTGGTGGTGGTGTGGTATCTACGGTATCTTCATCACATGTCCCCCAGTGGTCGAGGGGCGCGTGTCAGCTCCCTGCCGAGGCTTCACTAATGGACGCCCCTTGCGGCTGCCTGCCTGTTCGACCCCTCTCCTCTAACTCTGACCCTCACGACCGCAAACACAAAAAGAAAAATACTACAATATACTTTTTCCTGGGACGAACAGTAACGGCTTCAGTATGTTTTTCGTTACTCGATGATTTGTTTGTTGATTTGATTGTTGATTTTTTTCCCCTTAAGGAAATGCACAAATAGATAGATATATGAGTGATTAAATAAATGCGGAAGTAATGATAAAGATAATTAACAAATAGTAATAATGGAAACTAGAGAAGCAACAACAATAACAAGAATACAAAGGAAGAACAGACAGCAATAAATCTACTGGGCCAAACGAGGCTGCCTCTGTGACTATTTTCTACCATTATAGTTTATACGTGTTAGAAGTAAAAGAATAACAAAGTTGACAAGGGAGGAAGAGGAGGAATATTGTATATCATAACTATATCATACTATCACATTCACCAAACGAGGAATACTATCACAACTACTACTACTACTGCTGCTTCAAATACCACCTCCAACACAATCACTAACCTAATTTAAATTATTAGTACTGCATCTAACACTAACATAACGCCTCACTAATCAACAGGTGTACATGAGCCACTTCTCACCTGGACTACCACATGAAAACACTTCTCACAGTCTTCTCAGGTGACCCTGCTTTGCTTTCTCGTACCTTAAAAGTGTTGTTTTACTACATTTTTCAGTTACTTTGGTGGGTTTAAAATATTATTTTCTGTTCACTGACTTTCCCTCCCATGTTTTCTTCCTCCAGATAAATTATATCTTCCCTCCTTCTCTGTCTTTATCTGATGAGTGGTCGTCATTCCTCCTCCTCCTCCTCTCCTTCTTCTCCTCCTCTTCCTTTTCCTCCTCCTCCTTTTCCTCCTCCTTCTCAATCTTCTACCACTCCATTTTCTCATTTATCTCTTTGATCTCCATTCTAGTTACTCGTCTTCCCTACATTTTCTATTGCATGTTAATCTCTCACTTTTCATCTCATTTTTTATTCATTATCATCCCTCTCTGTTCCTCTCTTTTCTCATTTATTTTTCTC
>JACEEZ010011603.1:32500-36531 GCA_016584305.1 Chionoecetes opilio
GGCATCCTCTAAACTTGCGTTGTACTCCCACTATTCAGTGGCAGATCAAATAAGTTTTTTACCCTATCAACATTTTGCAAGTCCAACTAAGGTTTTTGACTATACAAAGCCCCGCCACGTCAGCACGGCTAGGCGGCTCAAAACCGTGCCCGAATGCACGGGGCGCTGCCCCATTGCGAACTCACGTCTTACCACCTTGGCCACCCTGACGGGCCACACTGACAGCAGACTGCACACTGGACCCGTGAAGCCCGTGTCAATGTGGTAGGCCCTCGATGTGGTGATAAGGGGGCGCAGGGGCAACCGTTTGTGTGACACAGGGATATACTCCAAAGAGTTGCGTCCCAGCATTTCTCCAATGGGCGGAGTACCCCCTCCAAACCCCGGGTTTTGGCCCCTAGTTGAGTACCTTTGTTACCCCCCGCCACACTTCACCACACTGCAGCTCCTTGCTGAAAAAAACTCACATAAAATTGTGCAATACCATCTATTGCCTTATTTCTCTTTTAAGAGAATTTCTCCCGGGCGGTGGTTGGAAAACTAGATTTGACTCCCCACCCCCTCACTCTCACAACACACCTCACTCTCAAAAACCGCCCTCACCTACAACCAGACCTCACTCTCACAACCACCAAAAATTTATTGACACTTCTCTATTAACATATATATATTTACACAATCAATAATACATGAAAAAAGAAAAAATCTATGATAACCCTTTGAGTCTCAAACATAAACCCCCAAAATCACCACATACCAACTCCATACCACTACCGGTAATCGCCAAAGTTTAAACACCACCATCAGTGAGCTACTGCTCACGCCAGTCAACACAACACAAAAACCCCCAAAACCCCGGCTAAAAGCCTCCGTTTAAACACACCCAAAAAACACCCCTCAGGCTTTCTCGCCCGCAAACATACACAAACCACACACCAGGGTACACGCCTCCGTTAACACACACCATACACCTCAGGGTACTCGCCAGTCAACACTACACAAACCACACACCAGGTACACGCCCCCGTTAAGCAACACCATCACACCCTCAGGCTTACTCGCCAGTCAATCACCAAATCAAGCAACACCCAAAAACACAATATACTTCCCTTGTCCCCTCAGTAAAACCGTGGCCTATCCCCGGGGCTTCCCCCCCAGCTCTAAACAAAACCCGCTGTCCCCCCCAAAGAGAACTTCGCTCCACCCGTCTCCCCCCTCATCAACAGTCGCTTAAATTTTCGGGGCCAAACATATGACTCCACAGAAAAAGTTTTTAGGGGTGACTAAGGGTAAACCCTTTCAGTGCATCAGTGACGGTGGGTCGTATGTCACCAGCAGATATAGAACCCCGAGCCCCCTTTAACGCGGCCTTTTTAGGTTGGCCCCCGGCCTTGGTACAAAGTGCCCAAAATACTTTCCAGAGGCCCCCTGTCATGACGATGCTCCTCCCCTGATCAAACCTTGGGGAGTTTCCCCTAGTTCGGGCACCCTCACCCGGTCTTGTCCTTCCCCCCCTCGTAACCCAATCCACATTTTTGGACCCTGGTTAGGGTACGCGAATAGGGTGCGAATTTCCCATGAAAATGAAATTCGAAAAAAGATTTATCTCGTTTCCCCTTTTTTCATTGAGCATTCTTTTCATGCAAAATCGCACTTAAGCAGTTTTGCATACAATAAAAGATCTTTTTTAAAAGCAAGAACTGCTTAAACCAAAAAGTTGAAAATTTGGACAAATACCTTAAAAATTTTAATTTTAATAAAAAAAACCCCTTAAAATTTGAAAAAAATCTAATTTTTTTTGATTTGACCCCCAGCTACCCAAATCATCTATAATACTATATTTATTAAACTATATATTCTTAAAAAAAATAATAATAATATAAATAATAAATATATAAAAAAAATATAAATATAAAAAATAAAAGTTTTAAAATAAAATTTTTAAATAAAATAATATAAAAATAATATAAAATAAATTAATATATAATAAATTTAATAAATATAAAAAAATAATAATTAATTATATAATAATAATAATTTTTTAAAAATTATAGATTATATTATATAAAAATATAATAATATTTTAAAATATAATATATATATATATATATAATAATTTTTATATATATCTAATAATATATATATAAAATATATATATAAACTAAATATATAAGACAACTTATCAATCTTTATCAAGGTATAATAATTAGCAAAACCCTACGACCAAAACAACAACCTTGGTCTCTAAGGAAATTAATTACCCTGTATGTCCCCTTTAAAAAAAAAAAAAGGGATAAAATACATAATAATCGATTAGACGGGTAGAGGGTGGAAAGAGGTTTGGGAAAGGGGAAAAAAAATTCTTGCATTACACAAAAAAGGGAAGAAGAATAAGAAAAAGAAAGAAAAGAAAGAGAAAAAGGAAAACAAATTTTAAGAAAAAAATTATGAAAACAAAACAAGAAGAGCAGCAAAAAGAAGAAAGATAAAGTGTAGCTACAGAAGACGAAGAACGACAGAGGACGAAACTAAGCAAGAAAATATATTATATGATCACCACCTCCCCCTTTTTTCCTTGATTCCTTCCTTCCTTCCCTCATTCCCTTTCCCTTCCTTCCTTCCTTTTTCCCCTTTCCCTTTCCTTTTCGTCCCTTCCTTCCTTCCTTCCTTCTTCCCTCCCTCCCTTCCTTCGTCCCTCCCTCTTTCTTTCCTTTATTCCTTCATTCATTCTTTATTTTTTCCTTTTTTTCCTTCCTTTCTCCACTAACTCCTTTCTTCCTTCTCCATAACCCCCATCCTTCCTTCCTTTTTCACCTCCTATATACTACATACCTCCCTCCCTCCCTCTCCCTTCCCCTGCCCTTTCCCTTTCCCCCTTCCTTCCTTCCTTCCCTTCCTTCCTTCCCTTTTTTCGTCCTCCCTCTTTTCTCTTTCCCTTTCCCTTTCCCTTTTGCCCCGCTTGATGCGTGGCTGCTTCCCCAAAGTTTGCCAAAAGCCATCACAGTTCAGGCAGAGGGATGACTAGCGCCTCAGCCTGCAATGGCCTTGTTTACTCACCCCGTACTGACTCACGAAGAGGAGGAGGAGGAGGAGGAGGAGGAGGAGGAGAGGAGGAGGAGGGAGGAGGAGAGGAGAGGAGGAGGAGGAGGGGAGGAGGAGGAGGAGGAAGAGGAGGAGGAGGAGGGGAGAAGGAGGAGAAGGAGGAGGAGGAGGAGGAGAAGGAGGAGGAGGAGGAGGAGGAGGAGGAGGAGGAGGAGGAGGACAGGAGGAGGAAGACAGGAGGAGGAGGGGGGAAGACGAGGACGAGGACGAGGAGGAGGAGGAAGACGAGGACTAGGAGAAGGAAGAGGAGCAGGACGAGGAGGAGGGAGGAGGAGGACGAGGACGATGGGCGAGGACGAGGGGGATGACGAGGACGAGGACGAGGAATACATGCATAAGACTAACAGTCACCAGGAGACCTATTGGTCCATAACTAGGGTATCTGCTTCACTACAGACTACTAACTATCAACTACATATAAGAGGAACAGTTGGAAAACGATACCATGTCCCTAAAGAAGATAGGAACATGGAAGTTTCGTAGTGAAGAATGATAGGATATGAAGTATGTAACTACCAACTACAACTAGCACTAATCGATCCGGGGGACTATAATATGAATTCGCAGGGCAATATCAAAACCAATCTACTTTTCAGTACGCGTCAAGTCTGTTTTAAGGGGAAGTTATTGTGCTAACTTCGACAACATTTCGTGGTAATTCTTCCATGATCAACAACTCTAACATTGAGGAGGAGGAGGAGAAGGAGGAGGAGGAGGGAGGAGGAAGGGGGAGGAGGAGGAGGAGGAGGAGGAGGAGGAGGAGGAGATACGCCCATGAACAACTTGGATATGAGCTTACCTTATTTTTTTTGTTTTCTCTTTTCACATATTTCTTAACTGGATATGAGCTTTTCCTTAGATTTTAATGAGCTTTTCCTTTTTTGTACCATTTTCTTTTTCTTTTTTCACAAATTTTCATTATATTCGTA
>JACEEZ010011604.1:0-5000 GCA_016584305.1 Chionoecetes opilio
CTCTCTCTCTTCGCTTCCTCTCTCTCTCCTCCTACCATCCTTCTGGCTATCCTGCTACTCTTCGCGTCAACCATTAATCCTCTTCCTTCTCCTCCTCTTCCAGCTACTCCGCTTACTCATTCTCTCTCTCTCTCTCTCTCTCTCTCTCTCTCTCTCTCTCTCTCTCTCTCTCTCTCTCTCTCTCGAGATTGGCAGATGAACCAGAAGAGAGTGAGGCAAATATAATTAACGTTATCCAATACATTTCATTTTTTTTAGCAGCGCGTGTGAGCAGCAAGGAAAGGGAGTGTGAAAATATCATGTTTATATTTCATCGTTATCTTTGTTATCAAATGTTACGTTCATTGAGACAGACAAGGCTGAGTGATTGCGACATATGTTTTGTTCTTTGTAGGTTATACAGGTAAATACACACGTTTAATTAACTATATCTGTAACCTTTCTGTAACTTTTTTTCTTTTTCTTTTTGTAACCTGCATCGGACACTGACTTTCCCTACAGCTCTCTATCACAGAATCACCTTTATAGACTATTATCATTATCATTATTATTATTATTTTTCAATTTTCATTACAATTAAAATACAAATCGTTTCATCTTGACTTTCAACCATTACTAGGCATTTCAATCGAAAACACCCTCCAAAAAATACAAAATACAAAATGACTAAATAATATAATTGAAATATATATTAATAACATAACCCCCCCTAAATAAATAACATAAATAAGTATAATCAATGTAATAAATCAAAATACCATAATTTACCTGTGATTCACCCGTCAGAGGGGTCGCGTGAATGCCTATTAATGCTAATGTCGCCGCGTCCGGAGCTTAATGAAATGTTTTCCAAAATGAATGGGCATCCAGGCAAGCGGCAAGCGAGAAAGTATAACGTGAGCCAATTAAGCTTATTCATTCGATTATCAGTTAATTGGGGATGATTGTGAAGGCAAAAAACAACTTCCAATTACTGGCGCCAGGTGGAGATGGACAGGTGGTAGTAGTAGTAGTAGTAGTAGTAGTAGTAGTAGTAGTAGTAGTAGTAGTAGTAGTAGTAGTAGTAGTAGTAGTAGTAGTGGTGGTGGTGGAGGTGGTAGTAGTAGTAGTAGTAGTAGTAGTAGTAGTAGTAGTAGTAGTAGTAGTAGTAGTAGTAGTAGTAGTAGTAGTAGTAGTAGTAGTAGTAGTAGTGGAGATGGACAGGTGGTAGTAGTAGTAGTAGTAGTAGTAGTAGTAGTAGTAGTAGTAGTAGTAATAGTAGTAGTAGTAATAGTAGTAGTAGTAGTAGTAGTAGCAGTAGTAGTAGTAGTAGTAGTAGTAGTAGTATAAGTAGTAGTAGTAGTAGTGGTGGTGGAGATGGACAGGTGGTAGTAGTAGTAGTAGTAGTAGTAGTAGTAGTAGTAGTAGTAGTAGTAGTAGCAGAAATAATTGTAGTGAAAATTGTAGAAGTAATAGTAGAAGTTAAGTTGTAGTTGTAGGTAGTAGAAGTAGTAGAAGTTGTAAGTAGTAGTAGTAGTATAATATAGTAGTTGTAAGTAGTTAGAAGTAGTAGTAGTTGTTATAGTAGCAGTGGTGGTAGATGTAATTGTAGTAGTAGTAAGAAGTGGTGGTGGTGGTGGTGGTTTGACTTTTCTCACTTCATCTTTTCTCCAAGAATTCTTTCCTCAATTTCATCTTTTCTTTCCTCTCCTCCATCCCTCCTACACCCTACCTTCCTCTTTGGGGGTCGTGGTGGTGTAGGGGTGGTGTGGTGCCCCTCTCCCCCCCCTCCCTCGATGGTGGGGGTGATGGTGGGGGTGTGAAGGGGTGTGAAGGGGGTGCTAGCCGATGAGTTTTATGGTAATAAGCTGACCACCACTACCATGACAACACGCTACCCTATTTGTACGCTCTCTGTCTCTGTCTGCCTGCTATCTTTACCTCCCCTCTCTCTCTCTCTCTCTCTCTCTCTCTCTCTCTCTCTCTCTCTCTCTCTCTCTCTCTCTCTCTCTCTCATATCTTTTAATTGAATTGCCAGTAAATACTTCAGTTTAAATACAAAGCACTTATTATTTTAAACTAGACTGAGAATAATATTACACACTTTCATAAAATATTCAAGTTTTTATACGATTTTGAGATCATGAGGTTTTTTTCTCTCTCTACCAACTTTTGAAGCTTTTTAAAGTGATTCAATTTGGGACATATTCTTGTTGAAATTTAGTTACTTTTAATGTTAACTTCTTTTTTCTTCTATCTTCTTTACTTCTCTTGTCTCTTATTCTTGCTCTTATTCATCTTTTATTCTCACCTCAGTCTTCTTCTTTCCGTCTCGTGAAATATAAATGTCTCTCCCCTCCTCCTCCTCCTCCTCCTCCTCCTTAATCTTCCTCCTCCTCCTCCTTCTACCATCTGCTCTCTGTTTCCCACTACTTCCTTCTTTTCTTCCCTCACTCATCTCCTCTTTTTCTTCTTCTCTCACTAACTCATCTCCTCTTTTTCTTCTTCCCTCACTCATCTCCTCTTTTTCTTCTTCTCTCACTCGCTTATCTCCTCTTTTTCTTCTTCTCTCTCACTCATCTCTCTTTTAGTTCTTTCCTCCTCTTCAATGCCAATGTCCCTTTAAGCCGGCCACACACACACCGGCGCGGCCTGTCCGGCCGACGAAAAGGGGCGTGGCTAGAGGCGGCCGGTGTGTGTGTGGGGGTGTTTTTCATCCAGCGGGGCCTGTCGCAGCGGCCGGATGAAAATCAGTCGGCGCTTAAAAATTCCGTCCGGCGCGGCCTGCCGCCTGCGTGTGTGTGGGTGCCTTCCGGCGCGGCCCGCCCCTCGCTCGGCCAGATAATGACTAATTGTACCAGTTATAATTGTATTTATGATAATATAGGTATTATATATGACGTATTATATAGAGTATGACGTATTATATATAAGTATTATATATGACTGCACATGCAGCCATCACCAGCAAGTCATTTTCGGACAGCGGATTCATGTTGTCACCACGGTGGTCCGACGTGTACTGTATATTTTCATGAGGCGGCCGGTGTGTGTGTGGGTCTCGTCCGGCGAACGATGCCTCGCCACTTTTTGTCGGCCGGACAGGCCGCGCCGGTGTGTGTGTGGCCGGCTTTACTGTTTCCCTCCTTCTTTTAATTTCTTTCACCACCACCACTACGATCTACAGGAGGAGCTCAGAATAAGTCTTCGATAAGGTCTTAGTTTTTTTCTCTCTCTTCCCCTTTTTTCTTAATCTAGAATTACAGGTAGGAGTGTTTGAGGGATGAAGGTGACAAGGGTGAAGAACAGGTAGACAAAGAAGGTTGTGTATGTAGATCTCCTTCAAGAACACACACACAAAACACACACACACGCACACACACACACACACACACACACACACACACACACACACACCCCCACACACCCACACACACAACACACACACCTAACTAACACCTACACACGGAACTCCCTGCCCTATCACCACCACAATCATGTACGTCTTCACACGCACACAGACACGTACATGGGTGCCTACACGCCTACATAGGGAGCCAGGGCGCGGGCGGGAGGTGGGCGGGAGGAAGGGCGTGTGGTGAGGCCCTTCGAGATAGCATCGGTAGAGCTGAGAGGATCATGAATCATAGACGACGTGTGTGTGTGTGTGTGTGTGTGTCTCTCTCTCTCTCTCTCTCTCTCTCTCTCTCTCTCTCTGGCGCATGAGTGGCATTTACGCAGAGAAAAATATATTAAGCTCGTTCAAAAGCGTCAGAAAACCAAGTCAAGTCACAATTAGATGTATGTATTATCTTATTATCTCTCTCTCTCTCTCTCTCTCTCTTCTCTCTCTCTCTCTCTCTCTCTCTCTCTCTCTCTCTCTCTCTCTCTCTCTCTCTCTCTCACACACACACACACACACACACACACACACACACACAAGGGATAATCCAGTATTAATAAAACACAGAATACAACCGGATTAGCTCGCCTCTTCCCGCGTCTTGTGTTTCAATTCCCCGAGCAGCGAGTAACACGGTTCGCTCTAGTGGATGTGGGTGGGCTTTTAACTTTTTTCTTATATTCCCAGTGAAGCAACGTAGGTGGAGTGACAAGGAAGCAGGATTATGGTGGAGTCTTTGAAGGGCAAGGCGTGGTGGTGGAAGATGTGGGTGAGGGATGAGTGAAGTGTGAAATAGGTGGAGTTAAGTGGAAGAGGAGAAGGTTGAGCTAGATTAGAAGTGCATTTTCTATAGTGGAATGAGAAAAGAGAAGAAACAAGGGTAATAATATGAATAATAAGAAGTAAATAAGAATAATAAGAAGTAAATAAGAATGATAAGAAGTAATTACGAATAAGAATAAGTACATAAGAATGATAAGAAGTAAATACGAATAAGAATAAGAAGTAAATATGAATAATAAGTAAATAAGAATAATATGAAGCAAATAAGAATAAACAGTAAATAAAAATAATAAGTAAATAATGATAATAATAAAAAATAATAATAATAATAATAAGTAACAAGAAGAAGAAAAAAGAAAAATACATATTTATGAGGGTAAGGTTAGGTCAAAACAGAACAAGACAAGTACACACCATGACTATTATAAACAGACATACGAGGTTAAAGTGACAGGGCAACGAGGCGTGAGTACTGAAACAGGAATGGGACATGTATTAGGCGGGACAAGGCGAGGAGGATAAGGTAGAGGCAAGACAAGGCGAGGACATAAAACAGAGACACGGGATAAGCGGGGTAAAAATGGATAAAGGAAGGGAGAAAGATGGATAAAGAATAGAAGGGATGGATAAAGGAAGGGAGAAAGATGGATAAAGAAGAGAAGGGATGGATAAAGAACATGGATGGATAGAGAAGATAAGGGATGGATAAAGAAGAGAAGGGATGGATAAACAACAGGGATGGATAGAGAAGATAAGGGATGGATAAAGAAGAGAAGGGATGGATAAAGAAGAGAAGGGATGGATAAAGAAGAGAAGGGATGGATAAAGAAGAACA
>JACEEZ010011604.1:10000-12500 GCA_016584305.1 Chionoecetes opilio
AAGGTGCCGCCGCCGCGGGACGCCGTGACCGCCACCATCACGGTGCGGGGACCACAGCGGCAGGTTACCGCCGCGGCGTATCGCCTCAAGGCGTTACTGCACGAGGCGGAGGTGGTGGAGGCGCAGGTGGCAGTAGCGCCACACCAACGGCGCCACGTGATAGGCCTCGTCGGTGCAAACATCAGGAAGCTGCAGAAGGAGTTCCCCGAAGTGGCGGTGACGGTGCCGCCTCGCGAGGACCGCGCCGCCTGCAGCGTGGCGCTGAAGGGTCCGCGGCACCAAGTGGCCGGCGCCAAGGCACTCCTTGGCCCCCGATGCCAAGGCCAGACTCCCCCGCGCACCACCACCCACACGACACCCCCAACACCCGCCACAACCACCACCAACCCAACCACTACCCCAACTACCACCAACCCAACCACCACCGCAACTACCACCACTCAAACCACCACCGCAACCACCACCCCAACCACCACCAACCCCATCACCACTCAAACCACCACCGCAACCACCACCCCAACCACCACTCAAACCACCACCCCAATCACCACTCACACCACCACCCCAACTACCACCAACCTAATCACCACCCCAACTACCACACACACCACCACCAAAACTCCCGTCTCCATTACTGTTGTTAATCCCGCCCTCAACGCCGAGGACTTTCCTTCTCTCAGCGAGGCACACGCAACACCCTGCCCACCACACACTCCCGCCCGCAACACCCAACACCCTCCCGCCCAGGGCAACACCGCCCACTCTTCTGCCAACACCACCGCTCACCCTCCCGCCCATCACCGCCCCTTGACAAGACGCCGCCAATTACATCCTTCTGCCCAAAGCACCGCCCGCAATACCGCCCACCACAGCAACTATTCTCCCGCCCACCACACCAACTACCCTCCCGCCCCCTACATTAACTATCCTTCCGCCTACTATCAAGACTATTACGCCCATCATGACTATCCTCCCGCCCACTACCGCAACTATTACGCCCACTATCAAGACTACTACACCCATCCTAACTATCTTCCAGCCCACTACCACAATTATTCCGCCCATTATCGTGACTATTACGCCCATCACGACTCTTCTACCGCCCACGACCACAAGTATTCCTCCCATTATCGTGACGACTACGCCCACCACGACTCTTCTACCGCCCACTACCACGACTCTTCTACCGCCCACTACCACAACAACCCACCCACCCACTACCACAACAACCGACCCGCCCACCACCACGCCCGCAGAAGCCGCCGCCCCA
Organism: Chionoecetes opilio; assembly: GCA_016584305.1. Classification (NCBI taxonomy): domain Eukaryota; kingdom Metazoa; phylum Arthropoda; class Malacostraca; order Decapoda; family Majidae; genus Chionoecetes; species Chionoecetes opilio. Next base: position 11,271 of record JACEEZ010011604.1, read on the forward strand.
CCCAGCCTCACACCCACCCTTGAGGCATAAACTGACCTCAAATTCTAATAAATAAATAAACTGACTTAATAAACTAAAATGAATGAATAAATTGACTGAGTAAACTGAAATTAATGAATCAAGTATAGACGTCCAGCCTCTGGTCCCTTTGCTTTTGGTTCAGTTCTTGCGGCTGGAACGTGACAGCGAGCCACGTTCCAGCCAATTAACTCATTACGTGAATTACTCATTAAGGGCTTGTTCTATGCCAAAAATTTGATTAGACAGACCCCCGTTGATTTTGACAGCACTACTTGCATGTCGAATTTCAGCTCAATCCGACAATAATTAAGAGTAGCTTACGCTTATTACTCACTAAGGGCTTGTTTTACGCAAAAAGTTTCTTCCGACGACCCCCATTGATTTTGACAGCACTACTTGCATGTAAAATTTCAGCTCAATCCGATAATATTTAGGTGTAGTTATACACTTTTAGGCGGAAACTTGGTTCCACGGGTCTTATGGTAAGCGACAGCGAGCGAAGCTCGCTGTCAATAAACTGACTGAATAAACTGAAATGAATGAATAAACTGACTGAATAAACTGAAATTAATGAATAAACTGAAATAAATGAATAAACTAAATGAATAAACTGAAATTAATCAATAAACTAAACTAATAAATAAACTGACCTCGAGTAATTGATGTCAGGTCAAAATTATCTAACCCGGGATCTCGTGACTTCCTTGATTTCAATTGTAGAAAATATTATGTTCTTTTTAGCGGAATTTAACCCCTTCACGCCCAGATCTTTCCTTTGCTAAAAAAAAGAAATCGTCTGTTGTTAGCCATAAAATAACGAACACAGAATATACCAAATTAGTTGGTGGACAAGGATACTAAACAGGTCATAACTATAAAATATTGCTTATATTCACTAAAAATCGTCTAATGGTACCCAAATTATATGGAAATTACGTTCTGGGCCTCAAGGGGTTAATTGTGTATTCAGTAGATAGTATGGAAACTAAAGGGAACTTTGTGAAGGAATATATCAATTGATTTTAATGTCAAGTGAGTAAATTTTAATATTTTCATGATTGACTTTCTGAACAACAGCTACTACTACTACTACTACTACTATTTTTACTACTATTTTTACTACTACTATTTTTACTACTACTACTATTACTACTTCTACTACTACTATACTACTACTACTACTACTACTACTACTACTATTTTTACTAC
>JACEEZ010011604.1:17500-20000 GCA_016584305.1 Chionoecetes opilio
AAACAGAAAATGACATATACTACACCTCACACGCTTTTGGCTTTCAAAAGAAGGAAGTGGAGAAGGATTTAGAATTAGAATAGTAACCCATATATGTATTTAAAAAAAATTGTAACTGTAAATTAAAACTATAAAAATACAACAATAAAGTAAAGAAAAAAAAAGGAGGTGAGGTGGGGAAAGGAACTATCTAATAAAGGGGAGCTAATAACAAAGGGAGTATAAAGGAAGCTATCCAATAAAGCAGCAACGCCTTGGCCAGACTCACTCACATAAATAATTGATGAACCACCGCTTGACACATCAATAGAAATGTATACACACACACACACACACACACACACACACACACACACACACACACACACACACACACACACACACACACTGGACAAACAGAAACAATCGTAAAACTTATAATAATCAAAATAAAAGCTTCGAACCACAATTTTCAAACACTATTTCAAATTCCCGTAAACCATCAAAGCCTCTCCCACCTCTTCTTTCTCTCTTTTCCTCTGTATTCTTCTTCCTCCTTCAAATCCTCCCGCTCCCCCGCCAATAAAACATACACAAACAAACAAACAATCCTATAATCACCACATCACACAACCACAAACACCAAATTTACAAACTGCAAATCTTAATTGAAAGTCAATTTACGAACATTTACCAAGACATTTTTTTTACGTTTCTACCTTTCCCTTTTTCATTTTTATTCATCACATACAGTACCTCCGTCTTCTTCAATGGGAAGGAGAGTAACTACGGAAGGAAAGAAGGAAGTAACTACGCGACCTAATACAATAACAGACTAAGGAAGGAACGCTTTGTTTTGTCTTTTTTCACCAAGGCAGACAGCAGGCAGGCAGGCAGCAGAGAGGGAGGGAGGGAGACAGGCAGGCAGGCAGGCAGGCAGGCAGGGAGGCAGGCAGGCAGGATGGATGGATGGAAGGAAGACGTGAGAGGAAAAGGTAAATAGACAAGCCAAAACGGGCGAATCTTGTGGCGTTGGAAAGTTACGAAAAATGAAAACGCTTTGGACCATCACTATCTCCTCCTCCTCCTATTCTTCCTCTTCTTCCTCCTCCTTCTATTCTTCCTCCTCCTCCTTTTTCCTCAGGGGTGACGAGACGCTGGGAGTCAAGGAAGAGGAGGAGGAAGAGGAGGACGAAAAATGCGCAGCGATATATAGCCATGGCGCCATTCCAGACTCATTACAGGGAACGTCTATGAGTCTGTGGGTATTGTTCATATCTTTCTTCGTGTGTGTGTGTGTGTGTGTGTGTGTGTGTGTGTGTGTGTGAGCGAGAGCGAGAGCGAGAGAGAGAGAGAGAGAGAGAGAGAGAGAGAGAGAGAGAGAGAGAGAGAGAGAGAGAGAGAGAGAGGGGTGTAGATGGTTTGTTGAGAGAAGGGATGGAGGATATAGCCAAGAAAAATGGAAAGAAGAGAGGCCAGCGAGATAATGGAAGGAGGAGGAGGAGGAGAGAATGAGAGACGTGATAGCAAAATGAAAAAGACAGAGAGAGAGAGAGGGAAGCATGAACTGGGGATAAGAGAAAGAGAAAGAAAAGTAGGAGGAGGAAGAAATAGATAAGGAGAAGACTGTGTACTCGAATAGAACATAAGAAACAGGACGTAAAAATATAAAGAACAGATGAAGAGAAAGAGCAAAAATAACACTATGTAAGGAGGAACCAGAAGACACAAAGATGAGGAAAGGAAAATAAAGGTGTTGAGATGAATCATGAATGTCGTTTACAAAGCACATCGTGGGGTCATTGGAGGGGGGTTGGGGGTGAAAGGGTTGGGAGGGAGGGGAAGGAGGGTTGAGGGTCCCTATGTTGCCCAAATAAATACATAAGACTGTCGTGTAGCAACATAATAACAAAGTGGCGTCGTAAAACAGGTGCGACGGTGCTTACCTGACAAATCCCCCGGAAATGTTTGGCATTCTTGTCCTGCCTGAAGATGGGAAAGGTGATGGGAAGAAGAGGAAGGAGAAGAGGGGGAGGAGGAGGAAGAAGAGAAGGAGAAGAGGGAGATGAAGAAGAAGAAGAAGATGAAGAAGAAGAAGAAGAAGAAGAAGAAGAAGGAGAAGAAAAAGATGAATTAGATGATGAAAAAATAAAATAAGGTGATGATCTTAAGATGATGACGAAGAAATAGTGACGTGGTAAAGATGATTGGAAGAAGAAAAAGAAGAAAATGATGATGAAAAAGAAGAAAAAAATGATAATAATGATGAAGATGATGAAAAAGAAAAGATGAAGAAAATGAAATGATGAAAAAGATGGTGAAAAAGAAATTATGAAAAAAAAAAATTTATAATGATGAAAAAAAGAAAAAGATGATGATAATAATGATGTAGCTGAAGTTGTTTGAAAAAAAAGTATAAGCAAACCATAGGAAGATAAATATGATAAAGGAAAAAGGAGAAATGAGATCAGTATATTAAAAAATGGAAGAGAGGAAGAGAGGGAGAGAAAGAGAGAAGAAG
>JACEEZ010011604.1:22500-27500 GCA_016584305.1 Chionoecetes opilio
GATGGTAACTTGTTCCATCGATCAACAACTCTAAGATTGAAATAATTTTTACGGAGATCTGTGATGCAACGTTGACCGTTTAGTTTTAAACCGTTATTTCTTGTTGTCACTTGAGGAGAAAGCTCGAATAGGTCCTCTTGATTAATGACATCAAATCCTTTTAGGATCTTAAAGGTTTCTATCAAGTCCCCACGAATTCTACGATCCTTTAAGAAAAACATATTAAGTTTCCGCAGTCTCTCTTCATAAGATGAATTTCGCAGAGATGAAATTTGTTTGGTTGCTCTTCTTTGCACTGATTCCAATTCGGCTTGATCTTTTACGAAACAGGACGACCGGAATTGAACGGCATATTCTAAGTGCGGCCTAACCAAGGACGTGTATAATTGTGTCATTACTTTCGGAGTTTTATGTTCAAAGTTGCGTTTAATGAAGCCCAACATCATATTCGCCTTTTTACTGGCAGCTAGGCAATGCGGACTGGAGGAGGAGGAGGTGGAGGAGGAGGAGGAGGATGGACACCAGAAAATTACCCGCTGTCCAAATCCTTTATCCCTTTTTTCCCTTTTTACGATACAAACTCACACACACACACACACACACACACACACACACACACACACACACACACACACACACACACACACACACACACACACACCATTTCTGAAAACTTAACCATAATTTAATCTAAGTCTAATGCATCTTACGTGTTCCATCTTTTCCGTATCATCTCTCCGATCTTTCCTCTCTCCCTCTATAATAATCTACCTCCATCCCTCCATCCTCCCCTGGGGCGAGCAGCAACCTCCTCTTCCTCCACTCTTCCCCCAATACCATCCTCTTCCTCCTCCTCCTCCTCGCGACGGAACACATGGAGCAAAAAATAAGCCCCGAGGGATATGGTGGTGGTGGAGCAAGGAATGAAAATAAAAGTGTGATGGATGAGAATTTGAGATTTTTTTTACTGCACCACTACGCAATTTGGTTAATTTCTCTGGCCTGTTCGTTCTCTTTCTCTCTATTTATGTATTTTCTTTACTATATTTTTTCTAACCTAATATTAATTCATCTCGTGTTCATGTTCATCTCTATCCTTCATCATCTTCATCATCATCATCATCATATCATAATTATCTTACCATTAAGCCATTAGCCACGTCCAGTTAGATCGTCCTCATCATTATCCATATCCATTATTGCAAAAAAAATGCAATTACTGACAGCCTAAAAAAACCCAATTGATACCTATTTAAACGTATTCACCAATTTTTGTTTTCATCTCTATCCATTCACTTTTCTTTTATACTTACTACTATATTTTCTCTACTATAATATCCATTCACTTGTATCCTCACGCCACACTTGCATCTATGTAAATACGTCACTTAAAAACTTATATGGATACTTATGTACTCGAAATTATGAGTGAAACAAATATATAGGAAGTAAAACACGAAACTTTAGAAGACAAAAGAATGGAAAAAAAGCTGAAACAGAAAACACAAACTTACTAAACACCAGCCATCGAAGGAGACACTTCGTTTACTTTCAAATCGAAACGTTCAACACATGGAGATAAATAAAATAAAAAGATGAATGAAATACAAAAATAAAAAAGACGAAGTTATCATTCACATCTGACGGACAGTCGTGAAGATAAAACTAAGGCATGGAAAAAAAGAAAGAGAAATAATTATGGCAGTAGTAAATATGTAAATTGGTGAGCACTTCAAAAGAATGTGTATTCGAATTACACATTTTGTTCTAACCCCAGAAATTTTATCTCCTACATTCAGAAAACATCCACTTCTTCAGAATTTCCGTTATTTCGAAAAAAAAAATCCCCAATGCACCTCAAGTAAAAGGAAACAAGAAAATATGAAAAACAACAACATAGTATAAAGGAACATAAAATAAAGTAGCATAAAATATAAAAAGAAAGAAAATACCAGAAAAAATCTTATAAAACAAAAAGAACAAAAAAGAAAAGAACAAGAAACATAAGAAAAACAACCTAGGCTAGTATAAAAGAGCATAAAACAGTATGGCATAAAGTCTAAAAAGAAAGAAACATAAGAAAAACAACATAATAAGAGCATAAAACAGTATAGCATAAAGTCTAAAAAGAAAGAAACATAAGAAAAACAACTTAGTAAGAGCATAAAATAGTATAACATAAAACATATAAATAAAGAAACACAAGAAAAAGCTAGAGAGACAAAACTTCCCACAATCCTTTCCATGGAACATAAGTTAACGACAAATAGGAGGCAGGCAGGGAGGGAAGGGAGAGAGGGGGTAAAGAAAGTGCCTCCCCCCACACACCCACCATCACCATAACACAGCAGGAACCTCACCACGTAAACAACATCCCCCTCCTCCTCCTCCTCCGGGTTTTCTCTCTCTCACCTCTTACTTTTCCTCCTTTTCCTTCTCCTCTTTTATCGCTAGGCTTAACTAACCCTTCCGAGTAGCAATAATAATGCTAATAGTAATAAAATTATTCAACAAATGTCAGTTTGGTTATACATTTCTTGCCATTATTCATAGCAGCATATTTATCTATCTAACTATTCCTTTCTTTTATATATAAGTTCATAACTAATTCTATCTTCAGGTATTTTTTTTGGAGGGGGTTTGCTTGTTCCCTTCTTTTTTTTCTTTTTTTTAACGCAGTGGCACTTCCATTATTTTTGGGAGGGAGTGTCATATATTTTTCGTTTTTTTGTCAGTAATTGCATTTTTTGCAATAAGGGATATGAATAATGATGAGGACGATCTAACTGGACGTGGCTAATGGCTTAATGGTAAGATAATTATGATATGATGATGATGATGAAGATGATGAAGGATAGAGATGAACATGAACACGAGATGAATTAATATTAGGTTAGAAAAAATATAGTAAAGAAAATGCATAAATAGAGAGAAAGAGAACGAACAAGCCAGAGAAATTAACCAAACCCTTCCGATTTCACTTCGCTTTAGCCAGTCTGTTCATATTATGTTGATGTGTATTTTGTATTTGCTTTTCTTTCACCGTTCATCACTTCGCTCAATGTTTTACCAATGGACAAACAGCTCTCTCTCTCTCTCTCTCTCTCTCTCTCTCTCTCTCTCTCTCTCTCTCTCTCTCTCTCTCTCTCTTTGAATATATACATGAGATTCAGGTATGAGGGTCGCACCAGGTGAGAGGAATCGCACCTCTGCCCTAGTAAGGATTGGGGGTTGGGGGGAGAAGGGGTTGGGGAAACGGGTTGAAGGTGAGGTTGGGGGAGGGGGAGGGGGAGGTGGTCGAGAGGAAAGAACTGACCTCCAAACCCTTTCGTCCCTCCCTCTCTCTCTCTCTCTCTCTCTCTCTCTCTCTCTCTCTCTCTCTCTCTCTCTCTCTCTCCTCTTTCTCTCTCCTCACATACTCGTAACTCTACCGCAGGAAAGGTTTGTAGGAGGGAAGAGAAAGGAAATAGGCAAAAGGAGGGAAGAATAGGAGAGGAGGAAAGGAAATATGAAGGCTATGAGGTTATATAAAGGAAAGGAACGAGTAGAAATGTTTTGTGAGATGGAAAGGAAAAAAAGGAAAAGGGGAGATGACATAAAGACAAGACTAGAAAGGGGAGGAAACGAAGGATGAAAGGAAGGAAGGAAGGAAGGAAGGAAGGAAGGAAAGAAGGAAGGATGAAGGAAGGAAGGAAGGAAGGAAGGAAGGAAGGAAGGAAGGAAGGAAGGAAGGAAGGAAGGAAGGAACGAAGGAAGGAAGGAGGGAAGGAAGGAAGGAAGGGTGGAATGAATGAAGGAAGGAAGGAAGGAAGGAAGGAAGGAAGGAAGGAAGGAAGGTAAGACAAGATGACAGGAAGGGACGAATGAAAAAAGTTAACGAAGAGGAGAATACCGGAATAATTGAATAAAGGAGAGAATAGGAAGTGAGTGACGGACAAATGAATGGAAGGACAGAATTGGGAAAAAAGTGAATTAGCACACGGAATGAAGGGAGTAGGAGAAAAAATCAAATAAAGGGAAAGACGACCAACAAGACAAGTTGTATTAATGAGAGAGAGAGAGAGAGAGAGAGAGAGAGAGGAGAGAGAGAGAGAGAGAGAGGATGAGAGACGAGAGAGAAGAGAGAGAGAGAAGAGAGAGAGAGAGAGTCAATGTCTCGAGTTACGAAAGAAAACGTAGATATATTTGCTACTTTAACTAATCCCTTCTCCTCCTTCCTCCTCCACCACCACCGTCCCACCATTCGTGACACCTTCATTCCGACTTCCATCTTCTTGCCGTTCACGACTCCTTTAATTAAGTAACCCTTCACGCCCAGATCTTCCTTTACTATAAATAAAAAATGTATGTTGTTAGCCATAAAATTACGAAAAGTAACTGAGTATACCAAATTAGTTAGTGGAAAGGATACTAAACAGGTCATATCTATAAAACATTGCTTATATTCACTGTAAATCGTCTAATGGTACACAAATTACAAAGGAAATTACGTTCTGGGTCTCAAGGGGTTAATACGGTAGACAGTCACCAGGTAATTAAGAGCCACCTTTAAGATCACCTCGCTGCCCTATATACCTGCATTGCCTTCCTTCTGTAGGTAATCAGTGTGAGTGATAGTACGACCTGGTAGCTAGGTGGACCGTAGAGAAGAGAAGAGAGAGGAGGTGGAAGAGGAGGAGGCTTACATTTTCTCCCACGTAAATCATTTCCTCTTTTAATTTTTTGCTCTGATTTTTTTCTTCTGTCTCTCTCTCTCTCTCTCTCTCTCTCTCTCTCTCTCTCTCTCTCTCTCTCTCTCTCTCTCTCTCTCTCTCTCTGTTTTCTGGGTTTTTTTTACTTTATTGTTGAATTCTCATAGGTTTTACAGTCAGGAGCTTCAGCTGGCCTACGGAAAATTATGTTTTTACAGGAATGAGTAGATTATTCCTAGCTTAACATACATATATGGGTTACTCTCTCTCTCTCTCTCTCTTATTTGCCTCCCTGCGAGCATCTCTCCT
>JACEEZ010011604.1:32500-34620 GCA_016584305.1 Chionoecetes opilio
CAGACCGTCGCTAAAATTCTTCGGTTAGTGCACATGGACGGTTCTTACGATTCTTGATGTTTTTATTAGTTGCATATTTCTGGAGGAGGTGGAGGAGAATGAGGAGGAAGAGGATATGAAGAGGTGGACGAGGAGGAGGGGGAGGAGGGAGGAGGAGGAGGAGGAATACCAAGGAATACAAATGACGAACAGACAGCAACAGCCCTACTAGACCAAATAAGGCTGTCTGTGTGATAAATTTCTACAACTATAGTTTCTACGTGTTAGAGGTAAAAGAATAGCAAAAAGGAGGAGGAGGAGGAGGAGGAGGAGGAGGAGGAGGAGGTGGAGGAGGATTAGATAGAGGAGGAGGATATCACGATCTTCTCACTTTACTATGGGTTGGAATTCACTGTGGGCGGGAAGAGGCAGGGTGGGTGGTGGTATGGGCGGGCAGCAGGGTGGTCCTGTCCGCCCCCCCCCCCCAGCCCGCCCCTATAGTGGTGACGTCTCTGTCCCTCCGTCACGCTGCGTTACGACCCCGCCCAACCCCCGTAACACACACATTACCTGGACCCCCCACCTACCAACCCCAACCACTACTACCCTCTTCCTCAACCACACCTCCCACACACCATTTTTTTTCCACTTCCACAACCTCAACACCCCTAAAAAAATGAACACCTACTCCTCCAAGATACCCAATACCCCCTAACCACCCCTATATCTCCTTTTACCCCCTACTCACCACCCCTATACCTATACCAAACCAACACCCCCTCCTTCCTTAGCTCCTTCCAGTACCACCTCCCACGTTATACAGGAACTACCACGTGTAGGTCTCATGGCCTCTTGTAGTTTCCTTATTTCTTATGTTCTTATGTTATATTGCTATACGTATACGCCAACATATACGTCTTTGCGATGACTATCATGTAACCTTGAATACGAAAGGAGGCGAAGATAAGACCGAACAGTGAGAAAGGTAGCGAGAGAGATGAAGGAAGGAGATGAAGAGAGGGAGAGGAGAGAAAGAGAGAGAGAGAGAGAGAGAGAGAGAGAGAGAGAGAGAGAGAGAGAGAGAGAGAGAGAGAGAGAGAGAGAGAGAGAGAGAGAGAGAGAGAGAGAGAGAGAGAGAGATGAAGGAAGGAGATGGAGAGGGAGACTGGAAAAGAAAGAGAGATAGGATGTTAGAAGGACAATCCCCTACCCCTCTTTACCCCCATCCACCCTGCCCCTCCTCCTGCCCCTAATCAAAGTGTCCACCCGTCTTGTCAACACCAGCAGGGACCCTCTCATTAGGGTGCCCTTAGCTCCTCCTCCTCCACGGTGGGTCTCGAGGAGCAGGAGTAAATAGGGAGGAAAAGATAGAGATAAAAAGATACATAACAACATGTACGAGTCTTTTTTATTTTCATGTAATTTCTATTTCTTCAAGTAAATGGGGAGGAAAGGATAAAATATGAGATAAAAAAAAAGACATGAAAACAACAAGTACGATACGAGTTTTTTCTACATTTATTCTTTTTTCTATTTCTTCCCGTCAGAGTCCAATAGTTACTAATTAGTGCTATTAGTCAAGGGTACGAGCGAGATAGAGAGATAAAAAGAGACATTGCAACAACAAGTACGAGTGTTTTCTGCATGAATTTAACTTTTTTTCTTCCCGTCAGAGTCCAATAGTTAGTTACTAATTAGTGCTACTAGTTAAGGGTAAAAACGAGATAGAAAAAAATAGGCATAACATAAAAGATAATAAAAACAGTACATATATATCTGAAATACCGAAAGAAAGAAAAAGTAATAGGCATACCATAAAAGATAAATAAAAACGCGAGTACAAACATGTATAAAATATCGAAAGAAAGATAAATAATAAACAGGAATGAATACTTCCAAAAGACAAACAGGAAACCGAGTACAAAACCAGTTCAATACACGTAGCGGTGAGGAAAATATTTATGAGGAAATCAAAGAGAAATAATCCCACATGACAAGAGACTGAACGTGAAAGGAGGGAACCCACAATGAGAACAGGATGAAGGGCAAACAACACGACAAATATAAATAAGAGGAAGATAAAAGGAAGAGGAAAGGGATAAAAAAGGAGAGAGAGAGAGAGAGAGAGAGAAGAGAGAGAG
>JACEEZ010011605.1:0-5000 GCA_016584305.1 Chionoecetes opilio
TCCGCTTATGTTTTTAGGCTGCTTCTGTGGTCGTACATGTTCTTTTCTTTAATTTTGTATATCTTTTATTCCTCCGTCAGTCAAGGAAAGAGTGTAAAAAAGAGAATTTAAAGCTAAGCTATGTAAATGCAGCGTCCAGAGAGAGAGCGTGAGGCTGAGGAGAGGAGAGAGACGAGAGGTAGAGAGGAGAGGAGAGTGAGAGAGGAGAGAGAGAGAGATTGTGGTAGAGAGAGAGAGAGGAGAGGGGGTAGAAGGAGGGAGCGAGAGGCAGAAGAGAAGGGGAGGAGAGAGAGAGGAGAGAGAGGAGAGAGAGAGAATCAGGAGAGGAGAAGAGAGAGGAAGGAGAGAGGAGAAGAGAGAAAGCGAGAGGAGATGAGAGAGAGAGAGAGAGAGAGGGGGAGTGATGGGCAGGGACAGTTGTGGGCCGCGGGGGAGAAGGAATGAAGAATCAGGATTTACTTGGAACCCAATAAGACAAAAGGTTCGGTTTCGAACGAAGTCGAAAGTCGAAGCTTGGAAATGAAGTAAAATAAACGAGCGAACAAAGTCATCTCCACTGCATCCGCTGGTGTGTTGGTGTGTGTGTGTGTGTGTGTGTGGTGTGTGTGGGTTGAACATATTTTTGTGTAGGTAAATTCAAGTCCACAGGATGTTTGCAAAAAAAGAGAGAGGAGAGAGAGGAGAGAAGGAGAGAGAAGGAGGGGAGAGAGAGAGAGACGAGAGAGAGAGAGGAGAGAGAGAGAGAGAGAGAGAGAGAGAGATGTAGAGAGAGAGAGAGAGAGAAGAGAGAGAGGAGAGAGAAGAGAGAGAGAGAGAGAGAGAGAATCCAAACCCAAGCGCACGTTCAACATCTGCAGTATCACGCCTATTCCGTCTGTGGAGATTATGCAAGCAATCTCTCTCTCTCTCTCGCCTCTTTCTGTTTGCCAATTCACAAGCGGCTGTTGACTTGCATGCAGTAACTTAAGTTGGTCTATTTCAAGCATTGCAGTCGGAGAAAGATCACTTCTAGCCCTAAAATCTCTCTCTCTCTCTTCTCTGTCATCTTCTCTCACTCTCTCTCTCTCTCTCTCTCTCTCTCTCTCTCTCTCTTCTCTCCTCTCTCTCTCTCTCTCTCTCTCTCTCTCTCCTCTCTCTCTCTCTCTCTCTCTCTCTCTCTCTCTCTCTCTCTCTGTCTCTGTGTGTCATTCGTTGGGGTTTTTTCTTCGCGTTGCCATTAAGTTTCCCTTCGAAGATTACTTTTACTGAGGTTGTTCAAAGTCGTAATGAATTGACGGTGTCGTTTGGTTGCTCGGTGACTTCCTCTTAAACTCACTGCCTTTGCCTCCCTCGCTCAAATTGTACTTACTATTAGTAAAATTTACGTTCAAACCTTACCAGAAGCACGCCCCTGTCTTTCCCCCTTTTTTTACGTGGCAGCTGATTGGTGCATTCCTCGTATCATCACTACCACACACATATCCTACCAACACCCAATAGACGAGTGGGACCCACTGGGCAGAGCAATCTTCACTACAAAGGGTGTCGTTGTAAATATAGGCCAGCAGGAGTGTGTGTAGTGCACATGTTATCTTCACTACCACGTCTGTTAAGTAGTGAGATATAGTGACTGCGTGGTGATGATACGAGGAATATTATTTACCTGATACGTCATTTCCACTGCCTGTATGTTAATACCCTGGTAAACCTTTGTAGCTTGACGTGGTGTGTCGGATGATTTATATGTTGTGTTGGTATGGATGGGGGTGGTGTCTGAATATATATTCGAAACGTGTGTATCAAAATTGCATTGGTGTGTGTGTGTGTGTGGGTGACGTGGTGTGTGTGGGTGGTGTGTGTGAATGTGTGTGTGGGGTGTGTGGGGTGTGTGGTGTGTGTGTGTGTTTCTGTGTTTGTGTGTGTGTGCTGTGTTGTGTGTGCTGGTGTGGTGGTGTGTGTGTGTGTGTGTGTGTGTGTGTGTCGTATGGGTGTGTGATGTTGTGTGTGTGGGTGTGTGGTGTGTGTGTCTGTGCGTGTTGTGTGTGTGTGTGTGTGTTGTGTGTGTGTGTGTGTGGGGTGTGTGGGGCTGTACTGTGTGTGTGTGTGTGTGTGTGTATGTGGGTGTGTGGGCGGCCTGTGTGGTGTTGTGTGTGGGTGTGTGTTTGTGTGTGTGGTGTGTGTGTGGATGTGTGTGTGTGTGATTGTCATATAGTGTATTTACGGGGCCAGAGCAACGCTTCGTATGGCCCGTCGCCATGTCAACATTTTATCATTATCCTTAGTGCTAGTGTTGGCCGCGGCCACCACCTCGGAGAGCAGGTCACAAACCCGGCTAACACCTCGGTACCCATTCACGCTGGTGGACAGGGGCTTGGGTTTTAAGGAAAAAGCCCATCCTGTTTCCGCTCCGCCCCGGGGATCGAACCCGAGGGACTTCTCGGTTGTGAACCGAGCGTGGTTCCTACACTACGGGGTTCCCTTGTGTGTGTTGTGTGTGGTTGTGGTGTGTGGTGTGTGTGTGTGTGTGGTGTGTGTGTGGGGTGTGTGCTGTGTGTGTGTGTGTGTGTGGATTTAATCAAACTTTTTTGGCTTCTCGTGATTTTCTCTTCTCATTCTTTTTTTTCTTCATATTCTTCATATTTTTCTAATTTATAAATAAAATAATGATAATAATAATAATAATGATATGAATAATAATGATATAATTATAACGATAATGACAATAACTATATCTCTTTTCTTCCATCTCCCTTGAGAGAGAAATTGATGAGAAATGGAATCCTGTGCCAGGTAAGTATGTATGATCCTGTGCCAGGTAAGTATGTATGATCCTGTGCCAGGTAAGTATGTATGATCCTGTGCCAGGTAAGTATGTATGATCCTGTGCCAGGTAAGTATGTATGAACAATTGTAATGGGTGCAAAAAATAAAAATTCTCTCAACTAATGAAGAAAAATAATAATAATAATAATCTTGGCTGCATACAGCTTAAAACCCTCCCAGGGATGACCTTACACCATACCAGGGATGACCTTAACCCTACAGGGATGACCTAACCCTCCCAGGGAAGACCTAACCCTCCCAGGAGACCTTAACCCTCCCAGGGATGGACCTAAAACCTACCAGGGATGACCTTAACCCTCCCAGGGATGACCTTAACCCTCCCAGGGATGACCTTAACCCTACCTGAAAGTTTGGTTGAAATGAGGACACCAATGGCTTGACAGACGGACATTTAGGGGAATTATAGTAAGGAACTCGCGTTGACGTCTTGCTATGTTCACTAATCGCCGTTTAACTTAATGTAGATTTCCCGCGCCAACAAGTTGCAGGGAGGTTTTGCTTTCACCCCGATCTGTCTGTGTTTGTTGTTTGATGGTATTATTATTACGTAGTATTAGTATGAGTATTAGTAGTTATATATAATATTAACATTATTGTTTAATATTATTACCTTTATTATGATTATCATTATAATTTTATTATTTTTTATATTATTTATAATTATCATGATCATATTATTATGTTTTATTATTGATATATGATTATTATTATCATAATGACCAGTTGTCCTACATATCATTTTATTATTTACTACCACAAGTACCCGTAAAGTTTGATGCTTAGAAAGGGACAATCGAATGGCTTTGTACACATAACACCGTTATTTATAACTCCTCTTCTCTCTTTCTCTCTATTAATTTTTGAGTTTAGGGCTGAATTGGGACAAAAAAAGTCCTGGAGCCTCATCTGTACGGGGAGACGGACAAGGACCGGAAATATTGTAAGATTGAAGTGCGTCTCCGTGGTGGAGGGTAAGCGCGCCTATATACGAATCTGCGGGCCGTGGTACGAATCCTGACCAGGACAGTCGGCGGTCAGACGCAATAGCTGTTTCATTCCTGTTCACTGCGGAATGGTCGATAAATGGGGTACCTGGGTAAACCTGAGGAAGGTTACGTGGTAACCGGGTTGTCACTTCCGCCATGTCCCGGGGCTAGTCACCAATCTGTACCTCGCTCCCGGCACTCCGATTCAAGTGTGGGGAAAGAAATGGAGGAGTTTTAAAGCGACCACAAAGAAAACGCGCGCGTAGCAACACACCGTATGGTGAAAGATGTTGCTTTTACTCTGTCCTACGTAGGTATAGCCGGGGTTATTATATGTTTATTTGTTTGTGTTATATGTTGCATGTTGCATATGTTGCATGTTGTGTATATGATTGTATATGTTGTAGCATATATGTATTAATTAATAGCAGTAATATGGGCGCCAAAGGCGTAAAATATAAGGTTTACGGGGATAAATATATATATAACATGAGAAACGGCTCTAAAAGAAAATTCTGCAAAACGATATATCGAAAAACTAAATCCAGATTCTAATGCAGCACGTACGAAGCTAATAGGAAACCAAAGTGTCTCAAATCTGGGGCCAAAAAAATTTGGGCAGATTGTGAATGGCAAATATATATTACTAGCCGCAAACGCCGACCTCAGGGCGGACTTTGGCTAGCTCATGCGGAGGGCTATTGTGGGCCGTCGGCCCAACCCTCGTGTTTGGTGGGCCTTCGGTCCCACCCAAACATGGAATCTCAGATCAGCCCCTTCTAACTTACTGAAATCAGATGTAGAAATGTATGTATTCCCCCCTAACCATGTCACTGCACCATACCCATGCACCCCCCACCAGTCTACTCACCCAGGACCATTCACCCCCACTCCAGGCACGCACCATTACCCATCACCACACACCCATGCACAACCAGTACCAGCCCCCTACACCCATTCACTCACCAGGACCACACCCCCACCCATGCACGCAACCCATTACCATCACACACACCCATACCCAGCACCACCCCACACATTCACTCACCATTACCCATCACCCCCCACCCATTCACTCACCATTACCCCTCACCACCACACCCAGCGCACGTCACACCATTACCCAATCACCCCCCACCCATTCACGGTACAGTACCCAGCCACCACACAACCCAGTCACTCACCCATTAC
>JACEEZ010011605.1:10000-12500 GCA_016584305.1 Chionoecetes opilio
TGCGATTACTTTTTCAAGTACCTTGGAAATAATTGGTAAGAGAGAAATAGGGCGGTAGTTGTTAGGTTCATTCATGTTACCAGCCTTGAAGATAGGAACAACAATAGAGTGCTTCCATGCTGTGGGAAAAACACCTGTTACAATAGAAGTGTTTACAATGCAAGTTAGGTATGTTATAATGATAGGGAGGGAGTCTTTCAAGAAACACAGTGGGATGCCACCAGATCCATGGGAGTTAGTGTTCTTCATATGCTTAATAACTAGAGTTACTGTATCCCAATTTGTAGGCACAGGTCTAAACATAGCATCAAAATTATTAGTATAAGTTTCGGTGTTTACTGGCTGTAGTACTGCACCAGAATTATTCAGATTCTGCTGAGATTTCTCAAAGGTGACCTTTCCCACTTCAAAAAATATTTATTAAAACATTCAGCTTTGCGCTTGATACCCTCTGCGTCACCGTCATTGTTTGCTGAAGGCTTAACATTTTGTTTTTTTGGCGTTAGGAATCAACTCCCCTATAGTCCTCCACGTTAGGGTACGCCTAGGTCGAATGATAAGTGAAATATAGATTATTTCGAATTTAACAGGGTGTTTCTTATGTAAAATTGCATTTTAAGGGTGGTTTGTCCGCTTCAAACTTTTTGGTTTGAGCACTTCTTGCTATGCAAAAATGGACTTTTATATTTATATGCAAAACATAGCTTAGCCCCGCTAAAGTAACGGCTTCATTTGCACCTGTCATCAATTCTTGATCGTCTTTTTCAGGATGGCTTCTCCTTGTAAACCAAGTGGTCGAAGCCCGCAACTAGACAGAGCTCTGGATCCAAGTTGGCCGCCTTTGGGGGGGGGGGAAATTTTTCGCTTTGTGCCGAAAGGGGGTTTGAGGGGGGAAACCCTTTCTCCGGGGGCTTAGGGGGTTTTCGGGGGGACCCATGGGGGGTTGAAGGGCCCCCATGGGTTCCCCGGGAAGAAAAAAACCCCCTTTTCCCCAGGGGGTTTTTAGGGCCCGTACCAGGGTTTTTAAAACTTTTTGGAAGAAGTTTTGAAGGGTAGGAAGGAAAAAAAAAACGGTGGGGAAAAAGGGAAAGGGTTTTGAAAACCCCCCTGAACGTTTTCCCTCAAGGACCGGAAACCACCCCAAACCCCCCCATTTGCCACGCGAGAGCCACCAGGTGATGCCCCCCCAAAAAACCCCTTTTTCCCGGGGTGGTGCTCCCAAGGGAAAAGGGGGGAGAGAGTGCAGTGAGTGAGGGGGGTAGACAAAAAGGGCCATAGACAAGTAAAAGCAGCAAAGAGAAAGCATTTGGAAAAGGGGGGTAAAAGGAAGCAAAAAGATGACAAGGTCAGACGTCTTGAGCTGCGGGGCAGATGCCCCCGGGCCCCGTGAAGATCCCCCAAGGATTTGAGGATGGGAGGAGGAGTCGTTCACCCGGCCTCAGGGAAAGGGGCAGGAGCAAAGGAGGCTGCCCCCGGGGGGGGGGGGGGGTCGGGGAACCCTGGGGGTCCTGGAAACCCCGGAGAACGGGGGCCACTGAAGGCCCCCAATCCGTCCGGAAGGGGGCTGGCCCCCGGGTTCGGGGTTCCCCCCTTTTGTTTGGCCCTTCAAAACCCAAATCAAAAACCCAAAAAAAAACCCCCGGGTTCCCGGTTGCGCCCTAACAAGTGAGGAGGCCCGAAAGGGTGTCATGGCATGGCCAGGGACCTTGACCAGGGGAAAACCAGGGTTTCCCCCAAAAGTTGGTTGGGTTTTCGATGGGGAAGGGCAAAACGGGCGAGGGCCCGACAGTATGGGAAACTGCACCAAGGTTTACAGGGGGGAGCAGTGTCAGTGACAGAGGGGCCATTGAAGGTACCTTTGGCACTTTGTACCAAAAGGGGCCGGTGCCCCTGAGAACCTGCGTTCAATGGCTCAGTCTCTTGATCTCTGGTTTTACGCTCACCCACTCACTGATCGTCTGCAAGGTGACTCAAATAGGGCCAAAACGGGGTGGTACCACGCCCATTTGGAGAAGATGCTGGGACGCAAGCTCTTTGATTACGGTTTCCACAAACGGTTGCCCCCGCGCCACCTTATCACCAGCATCGACGGGCTACCATCTGACCTGGGTTTTAAAGGGGCCAGTGTGCAGTTCTGCCCGCGTGAAAAAGATGCGTAAAAGCAGAGTTCGAGGAGTGCCAGGGGGTGAAAAACCCGGAGATACGGGGGTAATTGGTCAAATGCCAAGACCAGCAGTCCCACCACTGATCCGGTGTGAAGCGGGGGTTCTCCCCTCGAGCGCAGAAAATCAAGTGTGGGAAGGTGTCCCAAATCCAGATGGCCACAAAGCCCAAATCGCTGTGTAATGTGGGCCGAAAGCATGGGGACTGGCAAAGAACTGAACACCCTGGAAAACCTAGTCAAGACTGCCCGAGGTGACTTAAATCTATACGAAAAAGGTTCAACAGGGTAGAGGACGGCCCCCAAGGACATTTCCCCCGCAGCTCGAGTGATGAAGTC
>JACEEZ010011605.1:22500-35000 GCA_016584305.1 Chionoecetes opilio
GAGAGAGAGAGAGAGAGAGAGAGAGAGAGAGAGATGCTGGACAGTTTAGAGAGAGAGAGCAAGAGCGATAGTGGACAGTGTAGAGAGAGAGAGGGTGATAAAGGACAGTGTAGAGAGAGAGATGGAGGACAGTGGAGAGAGAGAGAGAGAGAGAGAGAGAGAAGAGAGAGAGAGAGAGAGAGAGAGAGAGAGAGAGAGAGAGAGAAGCGAAGAGGAGAGAGAGAAGACGGAGAGAGAGGAGAGAGAGAGTCCAGGTGTTTATATTCCCGCGCTGTAGTTGTGTGGTCGATAACTGACGAAACACAGGACAGTTAGTAAGAATCGTAACACTCATGTCATGGTCGAATAAGGTAACAGCAAACTAACTAGGAAACAAAATATTAGAAGTAAGATAACAAGAATAACATAATCTAACCTAATCTAACTTTTTCTTTATATACTTGATGTCAGGGTCGAATAAGGTAACAGCAAACTAACTAGGAAACAAAGGGAAGTAACTAGGAAACAAGGTATTATTAGTATGGTAACAAGAATAACCTAACATAACCTAATCTAACTTTTTCTTTATATAATTGATGTCACGGTCGAAGGTAGGAAAGTAACTAGGAAACAAAGTATGATAAAAAAGGTGACTAGAATAACCTAACCTAACCTAATCTAATCTAATCTAACATAGCCTAATCTAATCTAACATAACATAACATAACATAACATAATCTAATCTAACATAACATAACATAATCTAACATAACATAATCTAACATAACATAACATAACATAATCTAACATAACATAACATAACATAATCTAATCTAACCTAACATAACATAATCTAATCTAACATAACATAACATAATCTAACATAACATAATCTAACATAACATAACATAACATAATCTAACATAACATAACATAACATAATCTAATCTAACATAACATAACATAATCTAATCTAACCTAACATAACATAATCTAATCTAACATAACATAACATAATCTAATCTAACATAACATAACATAATATAATCTAACATAACATAACATAATCTAATCTAACATAACATAACATAATCTAATCTAACATAACATAACATAATCTAATCTAACATAACATAACATAATCTAATCTAACCTAACATAACATAATCTAATCTAACATAACATAACCTAATCTAATCTAACATAACATAACATAATCTAATCTAACATAACATAACATAATCTAATCTAACATAACATAACATAATCTAATCTAACATGATCTAATCTAACATAACCTAATCTAATCTAACATAACATAACATAACATAATCTAATCTAACATAACATAACATAACATGATCTAATCTAACATAACATAACATAATCTAATCTAACATAACATAACATAATCTAATCTAACCTAACATAACATAATCTAATCTAACATAACATAACATAACATAATCTAATCTAACATAACATAATCTAATCTAACATAACATAACATAATCTAATATAACCTAACATAACATAATCTAATCTAATATAACATAACATAATCTAATCTAATCTAACATAACATAACCTAATCTAATCTAACTTTTTCTCTTATTACGTTTTTACTAGGAAACAAAATATTATCAGTAATGTAAGAACTTAGAAGAAAACCCTAACCCTAACCTAATCTAATTTAACTTTTTCTCTATTACGTTTCTACTAGGAAGCAAAGTATTATTGGTAAGGTAACAAAAATAACTTAACCCTAACCTAATCTAATCTAACTTTTGATCTATTACGGTTTTACTAGGAAGCAAAAGTATTATACGTAAGATAGAGAGAGAGAGAGAGATATGGAGGTCATTGTAGAGAGAGAAAGAGAGAGAGAGAGAGGGTAAGAGAGGACAGTGTAGAGAGAGAGAGAGAGAGAGAGAGAGAGAGAGAGAGAGAGAGAGAGGGTAATAGAGAGAGATACAGAGAGAGAGAGAGAGAGAGAGAGAGAGAGAGAGAGAGAGAGAGAGAGAGAGAGAGAGAGAGAGAGAATAGGTAAGATAAGGTAAGGTAAGGTATAAGGTAACAAGAATAACCTAACTTAATATAACAAACCTAACCTAACCTAACCTAATCTAATCTTACTTTTTTCTCTATGATTAAATTTTCTAGATACTTTTTTTTCCGTTTATCGCCACAATCTATTTAAAAAACCTCTTTGTATGGGATTGAGAGAGAGAGAAAGAGAGAGAGAGAGAGAGAGAGAGAGAGAGAGAGAGAGAGAGGAGAGAGAGAGAGAAGAGAGAGAGAAGGAGAGAAGGAGAGAGAGAGACGCTATGACACTTATTCCTGTTTTCTTTCATTCATTCTTTGTCCAGTAAATAATCCTTTTGTGTGTGTGTGTGTGTGTGTGTGTGGTGTGTGTGTGTGTGTGTGTGTGTGTGTGTGTGTGTGTGTGTGTGTGTGTGTGTGGTGATCGAATAGAGGGTGTGGTTAACAAGGGTGTGTGGTCAGTGAAAGTGTGAAAAGTTTGTAGGGGGGAGAGAGAGAGAGAGAGAGAGAGAGAGAGAGAGAGGAGAGAGAGAGAGAGAGAGAGAGAGGAGAGAGAGAGAGAGAGAGAGAGAAAAGAGAGAGAGAAAAAAAGAGAGAGAGAGAGAGAGAGAGAGAGAGAGAGAGAGAGAGAGGAGAGAGAGAGAGAGAGAGAGAGAGAGAGAGAGAGATGGTGAGGGTACTAATAATGAAAGTAAAGAAGGGTACATTAGAAGGTAGTGTAAGGTAATAGGAGCTTAATAGTATAGAGGAATGAAGTCGTCTTAACAAATAGCCACACGAGCCTTTAGTGAGAGAGAGAGAGAGAGAGAGAGAGAGAGAGAGGAGAGAGAGAGAGAGAGAGAGAGAGAGAGAAAAAAAAAAGAGAGAGGAGAGAAAAAAAAAAGAGAGAGAGAGAGAAAAAAAAAGAGAGAGAGAGAGAGAGAGAGAGAGGAGAGAGAGAGAGGAAGAGAGAAGAGAGAGAGAGAGAGAGAGAGGAGAGAGAGAGAGAGAGAGAGAGAGAGAGAGAGATTATAAAAGTACCTTACAATATAATCGATCTGAAGGGACAGGCTAAACAGGTCTTGTGTGAGTTAAATTAATTGACTGATGTGCAAAAAATGAAACTAATATAAAAAATAGGGTTACAAATTAGCAAGTAGTTAGGGTGTGTGTGTGTGTGAGTGTGTGTGTGTGTGTGTGTGTGTGTGTGTGTGTGTGGGTTTTCATTCCTCCCTATTTCATTTTTTTCATATTTTATTGCATCTTGAAAGTTTAGTTTATATATATTCTCTCTCTCTCCTCTCTCTCTCTCTCTCTCTCTCTCTCTCTCCTCCTCCTCTCTCTCTCTTCTCTCCTCTCTCTCTCCTCTCTCTCTCTCTCTCTCTCTCTCCTATAAATAGTTTGTCCTTGATGTGAATGTGCGTGAATATGCTGCATGATGTGTGTGTGTGTGTGTGTGTGTTTTGTGTGTGTGTGTGTGTGTGTGTTGTCATATGCCGCGGCGTGGGTGGTGATAGGTGGTGGTGTTGGTGATAGGTGGTAAGTGTGATGGTTGTGTGATGGTTGTGTGGTGACTGTGATTAGAGAGAGGCGTGTGTGAAGGTTGTGCAGGGTGTTTGTGTGTGTGTGTGTGTGTGTGTGTGTGTGTGGTGTGTGTGTGTGTTTTGCGGGGTGGCGCGTGCCGTGTGTGTGTGAAAATGTTCGTATAAATATAGGTTTATTCGGAAATATGCGCTGCCTCCTCCCAACACCCACAACACAAAACACACACACACACACACACACACACACACACACACACACACACACACAGCAAAAAGCAACTTAATAACAATTTTGCGAGATTCCTTAGAAGCGTGACTTTATATACGTGTGTGTGTGTGTGTGTGGGCGTATGTGTGTGGGTGGGTGGGTGGGCGGGTGTTCAAGGTCGTGTTCTTCCTGGTGAACATGATATTTGTTCACCCGAGAGGAAAGATCTGGCGGTAAAAACACAATGGTAGGTACAGTGAGTGGTGACGCGCTGTGGCTGTCTTGTCTGTAGAGGGTGACAAAACAGGCCCTTTATAGAGATCGAAATGAGGGAGATACAGGCCCTTCTTCTCTCTCTCTCTCTCTCTCTCGTCTCTCTCTCTCCTCTCTCTCCTCTCTCTCTCTCTCGCTCTCTCTCTCTTCTCTCCCCTCCCCTCTCTCTCCCCTCTCTCTCTCTCTCTTCTGTCCAAAACCCCCCCCTTAAAAATCGAATAAATACACCTCTCCCTCTCCTCTCCCCCTCTTACTCCCTTCCCTTTTCCCCTCCTTCCTCCTCTCTCTCTCTCCTCTTCTTCTCGTCTCTCTCTTTATTGCATCGTCCCCTTATTATCTCGATTCTTTCCCCTTTTACTTCTTTGCTTTTTTGTTTTTGCTCGGTTTCTTTCCTATCGTATTATTATTATTATTGTATTATTATTATTATTATTATTATTATTATTGTTTTTTATTATTATTGTTATTATTATTATGTTATTATTTTTATTATTATTATTTTTATTATTATTATTGTTATTTTATTTTATTATTGTTATTACTACCATACAATACTACTAATACTACTCTCTTATATTATTATCAGCAAATTCACTACTAAACTACTACTACTACTCTTTTTTTATCAGCCTTCACTACATACACACACTACTACTATATACAACTATACATAAAAAAAACACAACTACTACTACACTCTTTTATTTTTACAGCACTTTAATCCAAAAAAAAACCAACTACTACTACTACTACACTAAAACTACACTATACTACTACTACTACTACTACTACTACACACTACATTTCCCCAACTGACCTATTACAGTATCCTTGCCACCTTTCCCATCAGTGATACGGTAATTTTAGACTTGAGGGCTCGGCGAGGGAGGGAGGGAGGGAAGAACAATTAGAAAAGAGGGTCAGAGAGAGAGAGAGAGAGAGAGGGGGGGGGGGGATAAAAAAAAGGAGAGAACGTGGGAGGGGACAAAATAGTAGAAGTAGCACAGGCGACAAGGGAGGGAGAGAAGGAGGGGAGGGGATAAAAAAAAAAAAGGTTGCGTAAATTCAGAAAGTAGGTTTTTTTAGATAGAGAGAGAAAGAAAAAGGAATGTCAAATAGATGTACAGAAATTGTTGTCATATGGAAAATTTTGGAAATGAGTCAAGAAAAGATGATGAAGAGGAGATGAAAAGAAGATGAAAATTAGGAGGGAGAGGGAAGACATGAGGGAAAAGACCGTAGGAAAATATGAATACGATGAAAATCAGAAATTGAGAGACAGAAAATTAGGCAGACAGACAAAGATAGACCAGTAGTCAAAACAGACAGAAACAAAGAGAGACAGAAAGGCAAAGATAAATAAACAGACAGAGAAACATAGACAGGGACAAAGAGAGAGAGAGAAGAGAGATACAGACAGGAAAAAACAAAGATAGATAAACAGACAGAGAAACAGACAGGGACAAAGAGAGAGATAGAGAGAGATATAGACAGAAAGGCAAAGATAGATAAACAGACAGAAACATAGACAGGGACAAAGACAAAGAGATAGAGAGAGATACAGACAGGAAAAACAAAGATAAAGAAGCAGACAGAGAGACAGAGACAGGGCACAACAAAGAGACAGACAGACAGACAAACAAAAAATACAGAATGACAGAGAGACAAACTGAGAGATACATATGCAGACAGAGGGAGACAGACACATGCAAACATAGACCAAGACAGAGAATAGCAGAGAGAGATACAGAGGGAGACAGACCCATACAAGCAGACAGAGAGAGAGGGGGGAGGGGTAGGTATGTGGGGGTTGTGTGGGGTGTGTGTGACAGGAAGGGTGTACGCTTGGGGGGCTTCGTGACGCTGCTTAGCCTGCTCGCGGACTGTGATAACCTGCGGTGCGGATTCTGAATTAACTCACTGTTCAAGGCAGTCACAGGGGCCCGGGGGAGAGAGAGAGAGAGAGAAGAGAGAGAGAAGAGAGAGAGAGAGAGGGGAGGGGGAAGAGAGAGAGGAGAGAGAGAGAGGAGAGAGAGAAGAAAGAGAGAGCGAACAGAGAGAGAGAGCAGGGGAAAGGAGAGAGAAGAGAGGGGAAAGAGAGAAGAGAGAGAGAGAAAAGAGAGACGGGAGAAAAGAAAGAGAGGACAGACAGACAGACAGAAGACAGATAGACGGGACAAGACAGAGACAGACAGACAGACAGAAGACAGACAGACGGGACAGACACAGACAGACAGACAGACAGACAGACAGCCCAGACAACAGACAGACAGACAGACAGACAGACAGACAGACAGACAGACAGACAGAGAGAGGAGAGAGAGAGAGACAGACAGACAGACAGAGAGAGAGAGAGAGAGAGAGAGAGAAGGATAGTCAATTAAGCCAGGTGTTTAGATAAGCCATTACCGTGATACATAATCTCTAAACTCTTATTTATTTATTTATATTATTTATGAACTGGGGGAAAAGTTTACTTCGACACGAATTAAAAAAAGAAAGAGATATAACTCGATTTACGAACCCAAGAAAATGACTATTTACGAAAAAGGACTCAATTTACGAACCCAAGAAAAGGACTCTATTTACGAAAAAGGACTCAATTTACGAACCCAAGAAAAGGACTCTATTTACGAACCCAAGAAAAGGACTCTATTTACGAAAAAGGACTCAATTTACGAACCCAAGAAAAGGACTCTATTTACGAACCCAAGAAAAGGACTCTATTTAAGAAAAAGGACTCAATTTACGAACTCAAGAAAGACTATTTACGAACGCCCTAAAAAAACTCGATATACGAATACAAAAAAAAAGGACTCAATTTACGAACACAAAAGGTATCGATGACGAACTAAAAAAAAAAAAACCCGATTTACGAACTAAAAAAAAAATGGACTTAATTTACGAACTCAAAAAAAGGACTCAATTTACGAACTAAAAAAAGGACTCAATTTACGAACTAAAAAAAGGACCCAATTTACGAACTCAAGAAAAGGACTCAATTTACGGACTCAAAAAAAGACTCAATTTACGAACTCAAAAAAAAAAGGACCCAATTTACGAACTCAAAAAAGGACTCAATTTACGAACTCAAAAAAAGACTCAATTTACGAACTCAAAAAAGGACTTTATATAAGAACCTCAAAAAATAAGAAAAATAGAACTCGACATACGAACTCAAAACAGAAAGAAATAGAACTCGATTTACGAACTGAAGAAAAGGACTCGATTTAAAAAAGGAAAAATCACAAGTGAACGATTTAAGTAACTATAAATTAAAGTTGATAGAAAAAATCATGACTGTGAGTTTCATGGTTCACCGACGACCTTGTGAGTCCCAGTTCGAAACCCGCCCCTCCCAGCCTCTTGTAGGACACCGCCTTGCGTGACCCAGTGACCCGCCTGTGTGTGTGTGTGTGTGTGTGTGTGTGTGTGTGTGTGTGTGTGTGTAGCCAGGTGGAGGATAGACACAATAAAATAGTATATTGATGAAGAAAAATAAGAATTATGAAGAACTTGATATTTTTTTAAAGTGGAAAATCATCTTCTTCTTGTTCTTGTTTTTTTTGTTTTTGTTCTTCTTTGTCTTCTTATTCTTCATTTTTTATTTTATTAATTTTCTTCATCTATTCTGCTTGTTCTAAAATAGCAAAGGGTCAGAAATAATCCCTGTATAATTCCGCTAAATAGATAGATAGATAGATAGGTAAATAAATACATATATAGATAGATAGGTAAATAGATAGATAGATAGATAAATAGATAGATAGATAGATAGATAGATAATAGATAGGTAAATAAATACATATATAGATAGATAGGTGAATAGATAGATAGATAGATAGATAGATAGATAGATAGATAGGTAAATAGATAGATAGATAGATAGATAATAGATAGATAGATACATAGATAGATAGATAGATAAACACCTTAACGATAAAGAGACAAATAACATCGGAGTAATGTTTCTTTATATGCTGTTGAGACAAAGAGGAGGGTCGTTATATCGCCATTACGTACACACTGTAATGATAAAGGGTCACCAATAAATAAACAATTATCAGAAGGTTTCGCTCGCTCGGGGATGTTTATTTAAGTTCTTTCCTTCAATCTATTTAGAGAAGGATTTTTTTTTATTGTTTCGTTTTCTTCTTCAATTTAGCGTTTATGTGTATATCTATCTTTTTTTTTTCTCTCTCTCTCTCTCTCTCTCTCTCTCTCTCTCTCTCTCTCTCTCTCTCTCTCTCTCTCTCTCTCTCTCTCTCTCTCTCTCTCTCTGCCATATGACCTTTGATGTCTGGCACAATTCCCCCTTTTTGGCATTAAATCTCTCTCTCTCTCTCTCTCTCCTCTCTCTCTCTCTCTCTCTCTCTCTCTCTCTCTCTCTCCTCTTTTCTCCTCTCTCTCTCTCTTTTCTCTCTCTCCCCTCTCTCTCTCTCTCTCTTTTCTCTCTGTGCCATATGACCTTTGATGTCTGGCACATTTCCCCCTTTTTGCATTAAATCTCTCTCTCTCTCTCTCTCTCTCTCTCTCCCCTCTCTCTCCTCTCTCTCTCTCTCTCTCTCTCCTCTCTTCTCTCTCTCTCTCTCTCTCTCTCTCTCCTCTCTGTGCCATATGACCTTTGATGTCTGGCACATTTCCCCTTTTTGGCATTAAATTTTCTCTCTCTCTCTCTCTCCTCTCTCTTCTCTCTCTTCTCTCTCTCTCTCTCTCCTTCTCTCTCTCTCTCTCTCTCTCTCTCTCTCTCTCTCTCTCTCTCTCTCTCTCTCTCTCTCTCTCTCTCTTCTCTCTCTCCTCTCTCTCTCCATTTTTGTTTCTCCTTATCTCTCTAATCTAACACAGTGGTATTGCTATATAGTCAGTTACTCTCTATCTATATTTCTTATCATTTTTCTCTTTTCCCATATATATAAACATCTATTTGTCTATCTATTTATTCAGCTACCAATTTTTATATCATAGTGGTAGTGAGGGTGGTGGAGGTGGTGGTGGGTGGGTGGTGGTGGGGGGGGTGGAGGTGGTGGTGGAGGTGGTGATGGGGAGGGGGTGGAGGTGGTGATGGGGGTGGTGGAGGTGGTGATGGTGGTGGTGATGGGGGGGTGGAGGTGGTGATGGGGGTGGTGGAGGTGGTGATGGAGGTGGTGATGGGGGGGGTGGAGGTGGGTGGAGGTGGTGGTGGTGGTGCTGGTGGTGGTTTATGGAACTGTCGCCGATGGGAATTCTCGCCGAAACACCAACCTGGAACTCTCGCCGACGTGGAAATGTTAACCTAACCAAGACATTGGCACCTAACTTAACCTAACTGATCAAGCTAACGATAGTATTTCATCCCTGAATGCAGAAACATGGGTAACACTTGATGAAATGTATATATTGGCTCCTGTGATATCAAGAATTGAAACACTCGACCACGGCGGCGAGAATTCCTATCGGCGACAGTTCCAGGTACCGTGGTGGTGATGGTGATGGTGGTGGTGGTGGTGGTGAAGGCAGCAGAACTATTGTGTCCTTACTGCATAGAGGAAGAGGAGGAGTCAGTAGCGCGTCTCAGCAGTGCAAAATACAGGATGCTTGTTATACGTGCTCTCAGTTTAGGCCCCGCCCACGTGACTCAAGGGGGTGGTTAGGTGGTTAAGGTTGTTGTTAGTGGTAGTTAGGGTAGTGGTTAGATTGTTATAGTTGTTAATGGTAGTGGTGTGAAGGTTCCTATAGTTGTTGATAGTGGTAGGGGTGGTGAGGTTAGGTTGTCATAGTTGTTGTTAGTGGTAGTTATGGGGTGGTGGTGGTTGTGGTTAGGTTGTTATAGTTGTTAGTGGTAGTAGTGGTGGCGTTGGTTGTGGTAGTGTGAATGTTGATATAGTGTTTTTAAGCATGTATAGTAGTAGAAACGGATATATAAATAGATACACAACCAGGCAGACAAAAATAGAAACAGATTGACAGACAGATAGATAGACAGAGGCAAACATAAAACAAAGAAACACACACACACACACACACACACACACACAAAAAAAAGCAAATATCACAACATAGTATATCTTCACACACACACACACACACACACACACAGGCACGTCTGAGGCAGGGCGGAGTTGAGGGACTGATAGCACAAGGGCCGCGAGGTGAAGGTTCCCACAAAATTCACTTAAGTTCCGATCTTTTTTTTTTATTTATTTATTTTTTGCTCCGCCCCCTGTGTTAGTCTCTTCCTGTGTGTGTGTGTGTGTGTGTGTTTCCCTTCTCTTGCTTGTTAAACTACTATTATACTGCTTCTACTACTATAGTACTACTACTACTACTACTACTACTACTACTACTACTACTACTACTAATAATAATAATAATAATAATAATAATAATAATATAATAATAATAATAATAATAATAATAATGCTACTACTACTACTACAACTACTACTTCTATACTACCACCACCACTACTACTACTACTACTACTACTACTATAATAATAATAATAATAATAATAATAACAATAATAATAATAATAATAATAATAATAATAATAATAATAATGCTACTACTACTACTACAACACTACTTACTATACCACTCTATATACTACTACTACTACTACTACTACTACTACTACTACTACTTACTATATAATAATAATAATAATAATAATATAATAATAAATAATAATACAACTACTACTTCTATACTACCACCACTACTACTACTACTACTACTACTACCACACTACCACTACTACTACTACCACTACTACTACTACTACTACTACTACTACTACTACTACTACTACACTACTACTACACTACCACCACCACCACCACCACCACAACTATTGCTACTACCACTACTACTACTACTACTACTACTACTACTACTACTACTACTCACTACCACTACTACTACTACTACTACTACTACTACTACTACTACTTTCCCTTTTCATTCCACTCCATACATTTCCTTCCCTTCCTGCCATTCATTACGTAGCAAATTTCCTTTACTTTCCACCATAATATCAAATAAACAGAATAAACTAAAAACCAAAAAGGACTTGATATTCTAGCGTGTGTGATGGCTATAAATATAAAAACAGGTTACTCTTTGTATACTGACTCGAGAGAGAGAGAGAGAGGAGAAAAGGAGAGAGGGGAGAGAGAGAGAGAAAAAAAAGAGAGAGAAAACAAGAGAGAAAAAGAAAAAAAAAAAAAAAACAAAGACAGACAAGGCAGGAGGGAGAAAGAGACAAAAAAAAATTTTTTTTAAAAAAACCCCAAAAAAAAAAACCCCCAAAAAACCGGGGAAAAAAAAAAAGGGGGAAAAAAAGCCTTTTACCCTTACTCCCCCTTTCGCCCACCTCTTACTTTTTTTTCTTTCCCCCTCAAATTTATTCCTCTTTCCCTCCCTCTCCTCCCCCTTCTCTCCTCTCTCTCTCTCTCTCTCCCCCTCTCTCCTCCCCTCTCTCCTCTCTCCTCCCCTCTTCCCCTCTCCCCCCTCCTCTCTCTCTCCTCTCCTCTCTCTCTGCCCCTTTGACCATCCTACCCATTCTTGTTTTTATTTTTATTTTTATTATTGGCAATGTGAGTGTGTTTGGAGGAAGAGAGAGAAGAGAGGAGAGAGAAGAGAAAAGAGAGAGAAAAGGGAGAGAGGGGAAAGGAAAAGCCCTTTGCCCTGTGATAGGGGAAATTTTTTTTTTTTTTGGGGGGAAAGAAATAAAAGGGGGTGGTAATGGGGCCTGTAACACCACAACACAACAACACCACAACACACCAAAAACCACACACACAACAACACACACAACAACCAACCACACACACACAACCCCACACCACGTTACGTCAAGTGGTACAGGCGGGGTTCACATACTAAATGCTTTTACTTCACGGGTTTTAACAAAAAGGGGAAAAGTTACTTGTCAACACGAAAAATAGCTACATAAAGAGAAGAGAGAGAGAGAGAGGAGAGAGAGAGAAAAAAAAAAAAAGGGAATGAAAAAGTATAACAGGGGTGAAAAGGTCCCTTCTCTCTCTCTCTCTCCTCTCTCTCTCTTCTCTCTCTCTCTCTCTCTCCTCTCTCTTCCTCTCTCTCTTCTTTTCTATCCTTTTTTCTGCTTACTTTTCCTTAAAGAGTATTTTTTTTGGGGTTGTGTGTGGGGGTGTGTGTGTGTGTTTTTATTATGTATGTATGTGTGTGTGTTTGTGGGGTTTGTATGTGTTGTGTGTGTGTGTGTTTTGTGGGTGTGTGTGTTTTTGTGTGGTGTGTGGTTTTTTTATAGCCCCTTTTTTTCTCGCCCCTTTTTTTCCCCTTTTTTTCATAATTGTGAAACCCATCACTTGGGGTTTCCTCCTCCCCCCTCCTCCCCCCCCTCCCCCCCTCCTCCTCCTCCCCCTCCTCCCCCTTTCCTCCTCCCCCCCTCCTCTGCTGAAAAGTGAGAGAAAAGAGAGGAAAAGGGGAGGGAGAGAGAGGGGGAGGAAAAG
>JACEEZ010011605.1:40000-42500 GCA_016584305.1 Chionoecetes opilio
CAGCTGTCTGTCTGTTTGTTTACGGTTTAACCAGCCGTTTGTTTACGGTTTAACCAACTGTCTGTTTGTTTACTGTTTAACCATCTGTCTGTTTATTTCTTTACAGTTTAACCAGCTGTCTGTCTGTTTGTTTACGGTTTAACCAGCCGTTTGTTTACGGTTTAACCAACTGTCTGTTTGTTTACTGTTTAACCATCTGTCTGTTTATTTCTTTACAGTTTAACCAGCTGTCTGTCTGTTTGTTTACGGTTTAACCAGCCGTTTGTTTACCTGTCTCTTTGTTTGTTTTGTAGATTGATTCTGTTTGCTCTATGAATGCCTTTGTTTATGCTGATGATAATGATGATGAATGACTATTACTACTAAGTACTAACCGCATTACTACTACTACTACTACTACTACTACTACTACTACTACTACTACTACTACTACTACTACTACTTTATGATGTATGCCAAAAGTAGATAGTCTTTCCTGCTATATACATTTTTTCTCTGCATTTATACATTTATATCTATTGAATTGCATTGCATTTTGTCCCACTCTCCAGGGTTACTTTCATTAGTTATTATTCACTTACTAAATTCTCGCTAGTTTGTGTTTATGAATTATTTTGTAACTTTATAATAATTTCTGTATTTTTTTTTTGCAATCGAAGTATTTTTTTCAGGCTGTTTCTTTCTGTGCATTTTTTCAACCTTTCATTTTTATCATCATTATTATTATTCACTCCCCAAATTCTTTCTGTTTTTCAGTAATAAGGCCTTTGTTTTTAAGTCATATTTTTTTTTCCTTCCTTCTATCCTTCCTTCCTTCCTTCTTTCCTTCCATTTTTATTATCATTATTATTATTCACGCACCAAATTCTTTCAGTTTTTCAGTAATAAAGCATTTGTTTTTTCGTCATATTTTTTTTTCCTTCCTTCTATCCTTCCTTCCTTCCTTCCTTCCTTCTTTCCTTCCATATTTATCACTACAATTACTTCTCCATTTTTTACTTTTTTTGTCTTTAATTGTTTAGTTTACAATATTTATCTGTCAGTATTTTTGAGAATTACTTTTCTTTTTTTCTTTTTTTTTTTTTGGTTGTGTTTTTTGCATTCCAAGTTTTTCTGTATTTTACATTCGATATTTTTTGTTGTTTTTTTGACAAGGGTGTTTTCGATTTTTTTTGACTGGTTTCCTTTTCTGTCTCTCCTTCCAGCGTGGGGTCCTGCAGATGCCAAGAGTTACGGATTGTACAGATGTAAGCTCCTTTTCCTCTCACTGTGTTCTTGTGGTGGCTTCTCGGCGGGGGGGGGGGGGGGGGGGGGGTTAAGGAGGTTGTGTGTGTGTGTGTGTGGTTGGGCTTACGTATTAGTTGCTTCTTTACTTCCTTTCTTTTCATTCTTTCTCCATTTCTTTCTTTTCTCTATTATTTTCTTTCTTTCGTCTTCCTGAGCACCACGTTTTGCTTTTTATCTCAATGTGTGTGTTCTCTCTCTCTCTCTTCGCTCTCGCTCTCGCTCTCGCTCTCTTCTCCTTCCTCTCTCTCTCTCTCTCTCCTCTCGCTCTCGCTCTCGCTCCTCGCTCTCTCTCTCTCTTCTCTCTCTCTATCCTCTCTCTCTCTCTCTCTCTCTCTCTCTCTCTCTCTCCTCTCTCTCTCTCTCTCTCTCTCTTCTCTTTTACTCTTCTCTCTCTATTTCTCTCTCTTCTCTCCTCTACTCTCTCGTATCTTCTTCTCTCTCTCTCTCGCTCTCTCTCTCTACTCTCTCTCCTCTCTCTCCTCTCTCTCTCTCTCTATACCTCTCTCTCTCTCTCTCTCTCCCCCCCCCCCCCACCCACCCCACCACCACCACCACCACCCAAAACCCCCCCCCCCAAATTACTCTATTACTACTAACCACTATCCCAAAAACAACCCAATACTTTCACCTTAAAAATACCTTTTTAATTTTAACTTCCCATAAACCCCTTTTACTTTTTCTTTACTACTCCACCCTTTTCTTAAACATCCTTATAAACCCACCCCAAAAACCTTTTTCCCTTCATCTTTTTTATATTAAGATTTTTTTACAGGAAAATTTTTAAAATTTTTTTTTTTTTTTATAATTTTTTTCCTTTACTTTTTCCCGTTTTTTTTTTTAGCCTTTTTTTTTTTAGTTTTGGGCCAATTTTATGCTTACCCTCTTCAACCCTTTTATATTACATTATTACATAAAATTTTTTTATTTTTTTATTTCCAAATCATTCTTTTTGGTTACCTTTTACTTATTAAAATTTTTAATTTTTTTACTACTTTTTTAAATACTACTACTACTACTACTACTACGATACTCAAAACTAAACTACTCCATTTAAAATTTTTCTACTCATTTTACTATATATACTAACTATACACTATAAAATTTTTTTTTATACTACTACTACTACTACTACTACTTATCTTTTCTTTTTCTTCCACCACCACACCACCCACCACACCACACACCACACTACTACTACTATACTACTACTACT
>JACEEZ010011605.1:57500-60000 GCA_016584305.1 Chionoecetes opilio
CCTTATCCACTTGTACTCTCGTCATCTTCCACCTGAATCCCACATTGTCTGTCTGCCTTCACCATCCACCTGCGTGAGTATACTGCCCTTCCACATACCCACACCCACCCACATCCACTCTTATCCACATGTACTCTCGTCATCTTCCACCTGAATCCCACATTGTCTGTCTGCCTCCACCATCCACCTGCGTGAGTATACTGCCTTCCACATACCCTCATCCACCCACATCCACCCTTATCCACTTGTACTCTCGTCATCTTCCACCTGAATCCTACATTGTCTGTCCGCCTCCACCATCCACCTGCGTGAGTATACTGCCTTCCACATACCCACACCCACCCACATCCCCACACCCACCCACATCCACCCTTATCCACATGTACTCTCGTCATCTTCCACCTGAATCCCACATTGTCTTTCTGCCTCCACCATCCACCTGCGTGAGTATACTGCCTTCCATATACCCTCATCCACCTACATCCACCAATATCCACCCGTCCTCCTCCACCTAAACCCAACATTACCTTTCTTTTGCTACTAATCCTCCACGTGTTTGATGAGCCAGTGAGGTATAAAGCGAAGGGAGGAAAAGAGAAGGGTGATACATGGCGAATATGGGTCATAGCACATTAGGTGATGATGGGAAGGAGTAGATAAATAGAAGAAGAAGGAAAAAGAGGGGAAAAAAAAGTGGGAAGTAGAACGTTATAGATGAAATGATGGGTTATAGATATGGATGTAGATAGAATGAAAGAACATAGAGAAGGAGAGCGATGTAGATAGGCGAGCAGATGACTGTGGGCTGGATAAATAGGAGAAAGAAGTAAGGAGTAGAAGGTTATAAATAAAATGATGGGTTATTGGCTAGAAGATATGGATGTAGATAGTGAAGCAAGAGGAGGAGAGATATAGATAGGCGACATGTGTAGATAGGAGGGCAGGTGACAGATGCAGGTGACAGGAGAGGGAGGGAGGGACAGGGGAGGGGGATAAGCTAAGGGGGGAGTGTTGAGGAGTCTGGGGAGGGGGGTTAAGGGGGGAGGGGGGGGGGGTTTGAAGAGTCTGGGCAGAACAGGTGATCGTCTATTATTCAGCGTGCACTTTTATCTGTCGCCTCTGTGTCTTCCATCATTGATTCTCACCTTCAAGTGTAGTTCTCCCTTTTCTTGGAAGGATTTAGCCGTTCTGATAAGTGTCTTCCTTTTCTCTCTCTCTCCTCTCTCTCTCTCCTCTCTCTCTCTCTCTCTCTCTCTCTCTCTCTCTCTCTCTCTCTCTCTCTCTCTCTCTCTCTCTCTCTCTCTCTCTCTTTTGTGTTCATTTTTTTACATTTTTTGTTCTCGAGGTATGATTGGGTGTTTAAATATATATTTTTTCATTTATATGTGTAAATAAATGATGGCGCTCACTTTTTCCATGTGTCTGAAGTGACTGAAGATATATTTTCGATACTAATAATAAAATATGCCAATGCTATTTAAAAGGAGAAAACACTTTAAAGTTCACTACGAGTCACTTAAAAGTACATTTCTATGTCAAGACTTAAAAGTGTGCAGACTTCCAGAATTAATGATGCAAGTAGGCAATTTATTCCATAGTTTAGTTTACAGTAATGGCTCTGAGAGAGAGAGAGAGAGAGAGAGAGAGAGAGAGAGAGAGAGAGAGAGAGAGAGAGACGAGAGAGAGAGAGAGAAGATAAGATAAGATAAGATACTTTGATCCTATCTAGACACTTTGCAAGTACCAACTACAAGGTTATTGACTATATAAAGCGCCACCACGCCAGGACGAACTTGGTGGACTCGAACCGCTGACCGAATGCATGGACTCTGCACGCGAGCTCACGGCTCTACCAACCATGCCACCCTGACTGGTAGAGAGAGAGAGAGAGAGAGAGAGAGAATAACACACACACACACTTATTTAACCTAACCTAACTGTTTCACCTCACAGTGGACGACAACGAGAGTGAGAGCGAGGAGTTCAGCGTGCGTGACGGCTACATCCACTACGGCGCCACGGTGAAGCTGGTGTGTGCCGTGACGGGCATGGCGCTGCCCCGCCTCGTCATCCGCAAGGTGGACAAGCAGACGGCGCTGCTCGACGCCGACGACCCCGTGTCGCAGCTGCACAAGTGTGCCTTCTACATGAAGGACACGGAGCGCATGTACCTGTGTCTCAGTCAGGAGAGGATCATACAGTTCCAGGTGAGACTTACAACAGCATTGACCTAGCTTACTGGCGTTAATCCCTTCACGCCCAGATCTTTCCTTTACTATAAAAAAAAATTGTATGTTGTTAGCCATATAATTAAGAAAAGTAACTGAATATACCAGATTAATTGGTCGACATGGATACTAAACAGGTCATATCTATAAAACATTGCTTATAGTCACTAAAAATCGTCTAATGGTAGCCAAAATGCAATGGAAATTACGTTGTGGGTCTCAAGGGGTTAAACCGAAAGATGATGGTGGTGAGGCTTAGTTGTAGAGGTGTT
>JACEEZ010011605.1:65000-100655 GCA_016584305.1 Chionoecetes opilio
CCGTAGAGGAACAGAATTTGAGGAAGAACCGCGTCTATGAACATCACTACACAGACAGCATCACTCAGCGGTCATAAGCACTGAGAACACCACTGATAGAACACCATGACAGACTGCTGACTCGGAGGCAAAGAGAAGGTCGATACACAAGAGGACATACAAACAAATTAGGAAAAGGGAGATGCCTGAACAACATAAAGAAGTACAGCTTCCCTCATAGCAATGTAGAAGTTTGGAATGGACTAAATGAGGTGATGTCGGCAAAGAATGTACACCAGTTGAAAGAAAGACTGGATAAATGTAGATACGGAGACAGGACCCCACCAGTGTAGCTCAGGCCCTGTAAAACACAACTAGGTAAATACAGCGACCAGGAAGAAAGGTGGAGTGTCTCTAAGATACACACAGGAAGGAAGGGCACAGCTAGAGAAAGAAGTGGAAGTTTTCTCTAGAATCAGCACTATTAAGAAGTGGTTTTTTTGCACCTTTAATGGAATCAAGCTAATAGAAAGAGAAGAGAGAGAGAGAGAGAGAGAGAAAGGAAAACTCACGAGTCTTTTTTTTACCCCCACAAATGGAATCAGGCTAATGGAAAGAGAGAGAGAGAGAAAGAAAAATAAACTCACAAGTATCCACCACTCTAGGAAGGTTATAAATAAGATAAGTCATAATGGTAAGGCAAGACCTGTCACTCTAATAGAAAGAAAGAGAGAGAGAGAGAGAGAGAGAGGAAAAAAATCAAGCATGCACAGCTCCAGGAAGGTTAAGGATAAGCTAGGTCACAATGGCAAGGCACCGTCACTCACCCCGTGTCCTGCAGGTTCCCGTGTCGCTGGTGAGGCACGACGGCATCATCTACGCCACCAACCTGACCTTCACCTACACGCCGGAGCCCGGGCCGCGCCAGCATTGTCCCCAGGCCGACGACATCATGCGGCCGCCCCACCGCCCCGCCTCCATCCAGGACGCCCCGCCCCCCACCCACCCGCACCACCACACCTCACCGCCCAACCCCCTCGTACCGCTGCAGTTTGAGCCCTCGCAGCCACTCCACACACCCACACCGCAGCAGCAACAGCAACAGCAGCAGCAGCAGCAGCAGCATCCACAGCAGCAACAGCAGCACCCACAACAACAACAGCAGCAGCAGCAACAACAACAGCAGCAGCAGCAGCAGCAGCAGCAGCAGCAGCACCTGTGAGGCTCTGCACATGTCTTCCTACGATAGCTCCTCCTCCTCCTTGCTCCCCATGCCTTCAGAGTTGCGATGGCCAGGCACCAGGGGAGTGCCAGTGCCAGTGTTGTGGCGGGCCGGGACACGTTCAGGGTGGAGGAGGGCCGGCCACACAGAGGAGGTGGCCGCCTGCTTGCCTTGTGTGGTACTTAATGTGTATAGACGCTCAGTGCGCGGACAGCCTTCGGGGCAGCAGGAAAGACGTTTACGTGTGTGGCGGGAAAGTGGCGTTCGCTCCACGCCGGGTTTGTGATGTGCGTACAACAGCGGCAACAACAACAACAGTAATAACGACAATGTCATACTAGTTTTGGTTTTTTGCAATGTTCTTTTTTATCATGACTGTACATGACATTCCATTTTGACTATGACCACACTCAATGTACAAAGTTGATTAGTAAGTAGTGTAGAAAAACTGCAAAGATTATTTGTTTACTACCAAAAAAAAAAGGGAAGACGTGACTTGTGCATCGTCTCAAAAAAGAGGTTTTGGCGGCAAGTGACACATTTCTCTAGAGGTTCCTTCTACTGTTTGTGATATTTTTGTACTTGTACGATTGAAAGTATTTTTAGATCTCAAATTTAGGTGTTCAGATCTATTTCTTGAGTGTATTTTGTATTGTTTTATTTTTGTAAATACATCATTAGATCTTATTAATCTGTTGTAGTCCATATTATAATTCAAGAACGACAAAACAGGTAGGGACAGTTTAGTTCAGTGAGTGTTGTCCAGTGTGGCTGTGGCCCCCCCTCACTCGGTGCCTCCCTGCTATGGTACAAATTATCCTACTGACTCACTCCCTCAGACCCTCACCCACCAAGCCTCCCACAAGGGGCTCACCAAGACTATACGTTGATCACCACGTGTATTTATTGGGGCAGATGTTTATTTTACTGTATTTATGTTGGCATGACTGAAACGGAACTATTGGAAGGTTTGATGTCGAGATATTTCACGACTTTTCTCCCTTTCTTGATTAAATTTCATTATTTGACACTTTTTATGCAGTCATGAGGAATTCCCGTGGAAGAGGAAATGTATTTAATATTGTTTTATTTATTTAATGTCAAAAAATTTATGGTAAGGTTTGAAGGTTTTTGTATTTAGTTACCAAGGAAGAAATTTTAGGTTTGTATTTGTGTTTTGTTCCTTAGTGAGGGTGGTAAGTGTGCATTTTGTGACTGTTCATACTAATCACAACCTAAATTGACACCTTGCTGTAGATGCAACACAGTGGTAGTGAAAGCCAGGACGTGAAAGTGGTACGTTTTGAATCTGATCTTTGAGTTCAGATACAGATACACTGGTTGGCCCATATTTTTTAACATTCTGTGCATTTGTCATCTGAATTAGAGGCGCAACGCTGGCTAACACACACTGAATCCTGAATAACAAAAATAGAATGACGAATATAAGTAACTAGGTAAATGGATGTATTCTCCTGAAACATTAATGGTTCCACTGTAGTTGTCTGGTGGCAAGTGTAGACACGCGGCACAGCATGGCAGCCAGTAACTGTCTCCCCTCAAGCAGACAGACTCACAAGTAATGGACACAAAGCATAGGTTTAACCCCTTAACGCCCAGATCTTTCCTTTGCTATATGAAATTGTCTGTTAGCCATAAAATTACGAAAAAATCTACTTAATATACCAAATTAGCTAGTGGACAAGGATACTAAACAGGTCACATCTATAAAATATTGCTTATGTTCATTAAAATCGTTTAATGGTGGTTATATTAAAATGAAAATTACGTTCTGGGTCTCAAGGGGTTAAAGGTATTCCTGGACGTAAACACAAATATAGAGTGGGTGTGAGGCCCAGCGAGGCGGGAGGGGAGGCGCCGCGGCAGGCAGGGCGACCGTCTTATCTCAGTCCCCCTTCACACACTGGGCGAGTACTTCATGTACCTCATCAGGGTCACAATGCAGGCAGTGTTCTGTGCTCGGCGACGGGACACACACAAGTTTGTGATAGTGTACAGCAGTCTCTTTGTGTACAGTATTTAATAATATTCATTAATGCAATAAAATTCAGTTTGTAATATATTTTTTCTGTCCTCGTAACCTATGATAGATATCCTGGCTGACGTGAGTGACGCAACATTTACCCATTTATGGCAAGTTGGGAAGAGTTGGCAAGCTTGTTAACGAAGGAGACAAAGTTGAAGAGGACCTGTTCTATGAAGTTATACTAAACGACACAGGTCACAAGAAGAAGTACAGTCAAACCTCGCTATAACGGACAATCGACTTTAACGGACCACTCCTACCCCCCTTTAGTCCGTTATATCAAGGTTTGACTGTATGTAGATGTTACTTGCCTCTGAGATTTTTTTCAAGCTCCTATGGTTAAGTATTTTTTCCCCTTCAACCAATGCCTGTTACTAGTTGATGTGGTGTGGAATAGATCATTGCTAGTCTTTCATGGCAGAGGTCCACACACACTCCCCCATACCAGTGAAGGATTGCCGCCCTCAGCTCTGCCGGATTTTGAGGTCACAACTCGTCACCTTGCATCCCACCGTGTCTCTGCTAGCCTAGGTGAACAAGGTCTGTAGCGTGTGGGGAGACCAGTCCAAATAATTGTCACCACCTGACTGGGGAATGGAACCCACCACCTAGCGCAACTTTAAGGTCTCTGGTTGTGAGCTGCGTACGCTAACCACCACACCATCACTCCACCACACTGGATCAAAATAGTGACCCAGGAGCTTCAACTTCATCACGGGAAAAAGGAAGAGGTCATAGGAAGTCAAATCCGAATTTAACTCCGTGATTTCTTCCTCTTCCCCAAGATGAAGTTCAAGCCAAGGATTCGCCGTCTTGACACCATAGGAGAAGATATAAACATATACAATATATAGTAAGGGTGATAAGTAAGGTCTGCAGGTATGGTCAACAAGTGAGGTCAGTAAGATTGGTGCAGGGACGAATCTTTGGCAAGTATTGGGTTCAGCCAAGTTACCGGAAAAGTTTTTTGTGGGGGCCAATTTACTGGATAGTTTTTTGGGGGGATAAGTAACTGGGAAAGATTTGGGGGGCCAATTAAGCTGCTTGACAAGTTTTTTGGGGCCATATATATATGTTATAGATAACCTAGGTAGTCTACTCCAATGTAGTATACAGTGTAGGCTGTGTAGCCTATACTGTAATAAATCATTTAGCATGCAGTAGTTCAAACTCCCAAGATCAGCGACACGAAATCGGGAGAAACGCATGGTGATTACTAGTATTCAGACATTTTTTTGGGGAGAGTGGGCAAACTACAAGATTTTTCCTTTTGAGGGAGAGTCAAAACTACTACCATGCATGTGTGAATTTTCTTTTAGGGGGGTGCCGTGGCCTAGGCGCCCCCCCCCCCCTCTAAATCTGCCAGTGGCAATGGGCAAGGTCGGTCAGCAAGTGGTTAGTAAAAGGTCAGGAAGTAAGGCAAATAAAGTATATGCTAATAAGACTATAGTAGAGTCAGGAAAGCACGTAAAGAAAAGTCAGTAAGTAGAATTGATTATAAAAAAAAAGTAAGCAAGGCAAGTCAAATTAAAGTCAGTATAAGTAAATTATAAAGTCAGTATAAGTAAATTATAAAGTCAGTATAAGTAAATTCAGTCAGTAAAGTCAGCATAAGTAAATTCAGTCAGTAAAGTCAGTATAAGTAAATTCAGTCAGTAAAGTCAGTATAAGTAAATTCAGTCAGTAAAGTCAGTATAAGTAAATTCAGTCAGTAAAGTCAGTATCAGTAAATTCAGTCAGTAAAGTCAGTATAAGTGTCTTGCGTTGCACTGACGTCACGACCTAGCGTATTCAAGCCAAATGCCAAATGCCAAATAAATAACCTCATCAATCGGGAAAAATTACCAGATTTCATGATGTTATTGATTTAGTTAACGCTCATTTATGCATGCTGCTAATTAATTTATCAGATAACGAAACATATCAATGGAAAGCTAATGAAATTCCGCTTTTATTGATATTGTCCATGTAAAAAGTTTTCGAGCAAAATATTAAATGGGAGCTGGAGTTGGTGAATATTAAGTTCATGCATATTTCTTGAGTCTCATAATGGCCTTTCTTTAGTGTGTTTTACGGCTTTTTATTTGATAATATTATAGAACAAGCATTTCCGAAGATAACAGTATATCTTTTATACTGATAAACATATATTTGGTAGGGGAAAATTACCATAAGCTGGGCCAGCTGGCAAACACGGGCGGTGTAGCGATCTCACCAGCTACCCTTGGCCGAGTAGCTACACCTCACAAATACGCACTGAAACACTGCTCCCTGGGTGAATAGTTGTTTGACAATGTACACCAATTGTGATCCTGGGTAAAACATGGTGGCAACATTGAATGTAGAGTAGTAATTAAAGTAGAATATAGAACATTTCAAGCGAATGTGCCTTAGCCTAGAACACTACCCTACCCGTAGCCTATACTGAAACACTGCTCCCTGGGTGAATAGTTGTTTGACAATATAGTACACGTATACCAATTCTGATCTTGGGTAAAACGTATATATTGTCAAACAACTCTTCACCCAGGGAGCAGTGTTTCAGTATAATGGTAGGGTGCGTACTGTTCCAGGCAAGGGCACATTCGCTTGAAATGTTCTATGTTCTACTTTGATTAATACTCTACATTCAATGTTTCCACTACGTTTTACCCAAAATCAGAATTGGTATACATTGTCAAACAACTATTCACCCAGGAAGCAGTGTTTCAGTATACGGGTAGGGTAGTGTTCTAGGCAAAGGTACATTCGCTTGAAATGTTCTATATTCTACTTTAATTACTACTCTACATTCAATGTTGCCACCATGTTTTACCCAAGATCACAAATGGTATACATTGTCAAACAAATATTCACCCAGGGAGCAGTGTTTCAGTGCGTATTTGTGAGGTGTAGCTACTCGGCCAAGGGTAGCTGGTGAGATCGCTACACCGGCAAGTGGAGTTTGTTGGTCCTCCAGCTCGCATCTCTCGCGCCTGTCGCAGCCACAACAAGGGCTGTGACGTCACGTGCAAGCCACCTATACGTAAATTGAGTCAGTAAAGTCAGTATAAGTAAATGAGTCCCAGTAGTCTGGTGAGTGTGTAGGTGTGTATCCCCTGAGGCCAGCCATGGGGCAGCAGGCCGTAGCCCCTCAGCCTCCCATGTCAACACGGCGGCATGGCGGCCTTCAAGCGGACACACACGCGCGGCTACTCCCGAGCCGCGGCCAAAACCACCTCTGACACACTCTACTGGAGGAAGCTTGACGTAAGTACCTCCCTCCATCAACATTGTGCTGGGTGGTTGCATTAGGAGGCAGCCTGAAATATAAGATAGCCTCCTGCAGATGTGTGTATCGACATGTCTTCAGAGAGAGAGATCAGAGAGAGGTTTGCAGGTACGGGCCCGTATCTCTAGCCGCGGCGTTTATGATATCCAGATACTCGTCACCCATTCCTTGATATATGTCTCCATTGTCATCCAACAGCGTCTGGGGTTAAGATTAGTTTGATCAACCCTGCCATATCTCACTACCTAATGAAGGCGTAATCTTTTGTGATACACGTCTTCTGACTTTCACACCTCCTGGCAAGCTGTTACAGGAACTACCGCGTGTAGGTCTCACGGCCTCTTGTAGCTTCCCTATTTTCTTATGTTCTTATGTTACTTTGGTCAAATTCACGGACAAAAAATATCGGTTGTAATGGACGAGAACTGCGTGGTCGCTACCGCCGTTACCTACTTCTTTAGCGGGCAATGTTGCCATACCCAGTGGATACGTGGCATCACACTGTATGTTTGGATGGTGGTTTTTTTGCAATTACTTAAAAAAATTCAGTTAGGCGGCTACGTGAGGTTAGGTTTGGTTCTAATCACCTCTACTTTGCTTCATTTATCTATTAACTTTTTTAGGTATTCCAGAATAAATTAAATTATTCCACCGAATTCACTATGGTGGACGAAACTATATTTTTCTAGTGAGTTTTGATGTGTTTTGAATTAATTTGCTAACGGTTTGTCGCAATTATTATTTATTTTTTTGCTAGTTAGATATTTTTTTTTTTTTTTTAGGTATAGGTTCGGTCAGGTTCAATTTTTTTTTTTTTTTTTTTGTCATTTTTGAGAAAGAAAATAAGCTAAAATAAATTGCAACAGAAATGGTTAGCAGATTAATTCAAAAACATACAAACTCACCAGAAAAATTGTTTCGTCCACCAAAGGAAGTTCGGTGTTCATCTGGAAATTTACCGTTTTTTTAGGTTAGATTAGGTTATATTCACCTGCTTTTCTTCATTCACTGTTTACCCCACATTGAACCTGATCTTCACAGCCCTCCCCACTATCGGGGGGTCAAGATTGTCATGGTCATATTATGGTTATTCGTCATTTGCACAACAAATAAGGGTAAATGTTCGTTATTGGGCACCACCAATTTCTCGACCGACACTTAGTTTTCCTGAATAGTTTTGATGTTTGGAATAAAAAAGCACCAAAAATAGGGAACAGCAATAAAGGAACTTTTAACCATAACTCAATTGAATCCAATAGGTCAAAATAGGGTTTATTATTGTTAATATCACTTGAATCACTATTTAAATCACCAGTTTGATACTCGGTGCACCAGAAATTCCTTGTTTATTGAAACTGCAAATTGCCCGAACCAACAATTTATGTCAGATGAGTCGTGTGAGCTGTGAGAATGATTGTAGCAAGTAGTCAATTGTAGCAAGAAGTCAATTGTAGCAAGTAGTCAATTGTAGCAAGTAGTCAATTGTAGCAAGTAGTTAATTGTAGCAAGTAGTCAATTGTAGCAAGTAGTCAATTGTAGCAAGTAGTCAATTGTAGCAAGTAGTTAATTGTAGCAAGTAGTCAATTGTAGCAAGTAGTCAATTGTAGCAAGTAGTCAATTGTAGCAAGTAGTCAATTGTAGCAAGTAGTCAATTGTAGCAAGAAGTCAATTGTAGCAAGTAGTCAATTGTAGCAAGTAGTCAATTGTAGCAAGTAGTCAATTGTAGCAAGTAGTCAATTGTAGCAAGTAGTCAATTAATTTATAAAGCTCATGTTTGCATTAAGCTACTATCTCATTTTGTATTCTTTCATGCACTTGGTCTTTTTTTAATTTTCTTTGTCTGTCGTATCACTCATCTGCTGCCACTCATTGTTACCACACCAAGGTT
This sequence comes from Chionoecetes opilio, assembly GCA_016584305.1. Classification (NCBI taxonomy): domain Eukaryota; kingdom Metazoa; phylum Arthropoda; class Malacostraca; order Decapoda; family Majidae; genus Chionoecetes; species Chionoecetes opilio. The sequence continues at coordinate 73,408 of JACEEZ010011605.1, forward strand.
ATGGAGGACAGTGTTGGCTCAGTCTTGTGCTAAACACTTCCCACATTTATGACAATTTGCATAGAGCCCCCTTGTACACAATATCAATAAAAAAAACCTAATTACCGCATGATAAGATACCGGAATAATACAGAAAATATCTAAATTAATCAAGAAACAAAAACCTTCACTAATCAAATATTTACAAGGTGTGTAAAACCTTAATTACTGCATAATAAAATACCAAAATAGTACAGAAAATATCTAAATTAATAAAAAAACATAAAAACCTTCACAGATCAAATATTTACAAGGTGTGTCTTTAGTTTCCAGTCACCGTCAAGGAATTCACGGCCATCGACAGTGTGGACATCAGCCCCGTGGAGCCACACTACATCGCCGTCACATCAGGCCCCAAGGTAAGGCTGTCTCAATATAGTGATCCCTTAGATAGACTTTTAACCCCTTCACGCCCAGATCTTTCCTTTGCTATAAAAAATTGTATGTTGTCGAGCCATAAAATGACAAAAAGTCACTGAATATACCAAATTAGTTAGTCGATAAGGATATTAAACAGGTCACATCTATAAAATATTGCTTATATTCACTAAAAATTGTCTAATGGTAGCCAAATTACAATGGAAATTACGTTCTGGGTATCAAGGGGTTAAGAGTTATAAAAGCTACCATATGCCCAGGAATCACAAGAACACCAAGAACACCAAGAACACCAAGAAGTGCATCACCCTCGCTACACATAAGAACTAAAGTTACGCATTCCGTGTATCATTTTGGTCATCCTTCTCTACTCTGATTCTACCCCCAGATTGACGTGTACCACCGGGAGACGACGCAGGTCTGGCGCAACATCACCAGGTTCCAGCGCGCGGCGTACGGCGGCCGCTTCAGGCAGGACGGGCAGCTGCTTCTGGCCGGCTCCGAGGAAGGCCACATCAAACTCTTCAACCACAGACAAAAACAGCTGCTCAGGATATTCAAAGGACATGAAGGGTGTGTGTGTGTGGTTCATTTCGTGTGCGTGTGTGTGTGTGTGGGGTATATTGTGTGTGTGTGTGTGGTTTATTTCGTGTGTGTGTGTGTGGTTCATTTTGTGTGTGTATTTACCTAGTTGTGATATACGGATGTGTGTGTGTGTGTGTGTGTGTGGTTAATTTCGTGTATGTGTGTGGTTCATTTCGTGTGTGTATTTACCTAGTTGTGATATACGGGTGTGTGTGTGTGTGGTTAATTTTGTGTGTGTGTGTGTCATTTCATTTGTTTGTGTATCATCTGTCACCTTGCAATATCCCTCCTTGTACTGTTTCCCTATTACCTCATGACACACAATTCTCATAACACAGCAGATATCAGTTGTGTGTGTGTGTGTCATGCAAGTCACTACAATGAACCCCTCGCATACTCTTTCATACTCATACTTTTTCATACTCATACTCTCATACTCATACTTTTTCATACTCATACTCTCATACTTTTTCATACTCATACTCTCATACTAATACTTTTTCATACTCATACTCATACTTTTTCATACTCATACTCTCATACTCATACTTTTTCATACTCATACTCTCATACTCATACTTTTTCATACTCATACTCTCATACTCATACTCTCATACTCATACTTTTTCATACTCATATTTTTTCATACTCATACTCGCATGCACATACTTTTTCATACTCATACTCACACCCTTTTTCCCCCCCCGCACAGGCCCACTCACTGCGTTGACTTCATCCCGGGCGTGTCACATGCTGTCTCCTTCTCCGACGACAAGACAGCAGTGGTTTGGGACATCAGTAATGAGGACAAAGTGTGCACCCTGGCCGGACACATGGTGGGTAGTCCCTCTCTGCCACCTCTTTACTGTCTTTGTTGACTTTTTTCTATTTATTTTAAATTTTCTTTATTTTCTTTGTTTATATTTCTTTTTTTGTTTGTCTTTGTTTTTACTTTTTTTTTTTTTTGTCTTTGTTTATATTTTCATTTTTTGTTGGTCTGTTTTTACTTTTTTTTTTTGTCTTGGTTTATATTTTCTTTTTTTGTTTGTCTTTGTTTTTACATTTTTTTTTTATTTGTCTGTTTATATTTTCTTTTTTTTGTCTGTTTTTACTTTTTTTTTTTTGTGTTTTTACTTTTTTTTGTCTTTATATTTTCTTTTTTTGTTTGTCTTTGTTTTTACTGTCTTTTTTTGTTTCTTTGTTTTTACCTTTTTTTTTTGGTCTTTGTTTGTAATTGCTTTTTTTTATTTGTCTTAAGTTTTATTGTCTTTTTTCTGCCACCTGTTTATTGTCTGTTTACTTTTTTCTATTTCTTTTCTTTTATTACTCCTTTTTTGTTGTACTGTTTTAACTTTTTGTTTTTTTTTTGTCTTTGTTTTAGTGTATTTTTTCTGCCACCTGTTGATTGTTTTGATCTCTACATGGTCATAGAGGTACGATTCTCCCTCCTGCTGGCATACCTAATTCAGTGTGTATGTTTTCTTATGTTACGAGTGTGTGTGTGTCTGCAGAATAATGAGTACAATGGAATGCTGTATCATAATGGAAACCTGTCCTTGTAGTAGATGCACAACTCACACACATAAGATTACTCACACATATTTGAGAACACACCAGGAAAAATTGAGTAAATGATGATGCATATATAGCACAAATAGTTATTGCTTTCCCCATACAAGTATAGGCCCTTTGAATGGACTAAAAGAAGAGGTTATAGCAGTAAGGAGTGTACATCCATTTAGAGAAAACTGAATACCACTGATACAGGTAAATATAGATACCACTAATACCACTGATAAATATAGGACCACATGGATGTAGCTCAGGCCCTGTATACTAAAACGAAATAAATACCTAGTATAATAACACCACATCATCCTCTCTCCAGGACTTTATCCGCACTGGGCTCACAAGTCCCGCCTCCCAGCACATCATCCTCACGGGCTCGTACGACCACACGGTGCGGCTGTGGGACACGCGCACCGCCTCCAGCGTGTTGTCGGTGGACCACGGCGCCCCGGTGGAGAGCCTGGTGTGCTTCCCATCAGGTGGCGTTTCATATCCTCAGGTAAACCATAGGGAGGGAAGGTGAATGTAGTAAAGTTGGTAAAGAAAGGTAAAAAAAAGAAGAAAATGTCATAGAGAAGAGAATGGAGAGCCTGGTGTGCTTCCCATCGGGGGGCGTCTTCATATCCTCAGGTAAACCATAGGGAGGGACTCAACTGATAGAGGAAATGTCATGCAAGAGTAGTTAGGGAGTGTATAGATGTTGCAGAGAAGGGTGAATGTTGCAACGTCGGTATAGAAGGGTTAAAAAAGAAGAAAAATGTCATGGAGGGGATAGATGTGTAGGCTCCATTATTGGGGGGCAGACAATGTAGAGTGAGTGTTTTGTAAGTAAGGTGTCTTCATATCCTCAGGTGAAATAGGGCTGAGTGTAAACTGAGACGCAGGGGCCGGCCAACATGTTCGGTCGGCTCACCAATCGCCGCATATGCCAAGCTAAAGTTTGGTGTATCAGAGGCTTGTTCGAAGGCAACAGGGCGTTCGGTTTAACAAGGTTCAATTTATCAAGGGTTTACTGTTGTAGTAGTAGAATAGTAGATAGAAAGTAGTAGAATATAATATTAATGACTAGTGGCATTGTGTTCCTGCAGGTGGCTGTGAGGTGAGGGTGTGGGATGCCATAGCGGGCCGCCTCCTCTCCAAGCTGTCCCAGCACCACAAGACCATCACCTGCCTGGCCCTGGCCAATGATAAGAAGCGCCTCCTCTCAGGCTCCCTGGACCGCCACATCAAGATCTATGACGTGGAGACTTATTCTGTGGTGCACACGATCAGCTACCCGGCGCCTGTCCTGTGCATGGCTGTGGCGGTGAGTGGTGTGTGTATTTACCTAGTTGTGATAGACGGGAAATGAGTTACAATCGTGGGGTCCTGTTTTTGTGTGTGTGTGTGTGTGTGTGTGTGTGTGTATTTACCTAGTTGTGATATACGGGAAATGAGTTACACTGATGGGGTCCCGTCTCCTTGTTTCAATTGGTTAATCTTAGCTTTAAAAACCTAAATATTCTTTGCATCTATAATTTCAATCTCCAGGTTATTCCACATAATCACTGCCTGTGTGTGTATTTGTACTTAACACTACTAGGTCAGACCAGGTCATCTCTTCTCATGGTACACAGCGTGCCCTTCTCTGCCACAGCCTGGAGACGCCACGCTGGCAGTGGGCATGATAGCGGGGGGGTCGGGCCTCATGTCCTTCCAGCACCGCCGCACGCCCGAAGTCTCCACCCAACTGGCCACCAAGGAAGCCAATGCCAAAGCCAACATCAGGAACACAATCTCGGATGACTACAGAACCCTCTCTGATGACCATGTGAGTTCTTGGGAATACTTGTGTGTTTGTAGGGATGTCTGACAACAAGCCCGGGTAGATGGGGTTAGTTAGCCACGGTAGGCAATCCACCCAGGCCCTCAGCCGAAAACTGGGGTTGCCTGTCAGGAAGATCATCCGGGGCATAAAACTCATGCCACAAATTTCAGTGATGAACGCCGACAATAGAATTGGAAGCGTATCATCGACCTCGTGTCATTACTACACTTACTACACGACTTACTTTCACCCTCCTCGCCATCACCAGTGTGTCTAAGGCTGTATGTGGCTCTTATATGCATGTGGCGGCCTCTTGTAGCTTCCTTATTGTCTTATGTTCTTATGTGTGTATGTCCTTCTCTCCGCCTCAGATCGTGCCCAGTATAAGCACAGAGAAGATGGCCAAGTACGACCGCATGATCTGCAAGTTTGAGTACAGCCGCGCCCTCGATGCCGTCATGGTGTCCTTCATCGCCAACAAGTGCACCAGCATCTCCGTGGGCGTCCTGCAGGAGCTCATCAGGTGAGGCCAAGGCTACTCTGAGGTTTTTATTATTATTATTTATTTATATTTTTGCTGTTTTTTATTTATTTATTTATATATTTGCTGTTTTTTATTTATTTATTTATATATTTGCTGTTTTTTATTTATTTATTTATATATTTGCTGTTTTTTATTTATTTATTTATGTATTTGCTGTTTTTTATTTATTTATTTATATATTTGCTGTTTTTTATTTATTTATTTATGTATTTGCTGTTTTTTATTTATTTATTTATATAATTGCTGTTTTTTATTTATTTATTTATATATTTGCTGTTTTTTATTTATTTATATATTTGCTTTTTATTTATTTATTTATATATTTGCTGTTTTTTATTTATTTATTTATATATTTGCTGTTTTTTATTTATTTATATATTTGCTGTTTTCTATTTATTTATTTATATATTTGCTGTTTTTTATTTATTTATTTATATATTTGCTGTTTTTTATTTATTTATTTATATATTTGCTGTTTTCTATTTATTTATTTATATATTTGCTGTTTTTTATTTATTTATTTATATATTTGCTGTTTTTTATTTATTTATTTATATATTTGCTGTTTTTTATTTATTTATTTATGTATTTGCTGTTTTTTATTTATTTATTTATATATTTGCTGTTTTTTATTTATTTATTTATATATTTGCTGTTTTTTATTTTATTATTATTATTATTATTATTATTATTATTATTATTATTATTATTATTATTTTTTTAGGAACCACGACGTGTAGGTCTCACAGCCTCTCGTAGCTTCCTTATTTTCTTATGCTCTTATGTTTTGATATGTGCTGCACTGGTTACTGGTCTTGATATTCACTGTGTTTTGTTGTACTGTATCTACTACTGGTTCTCTGATTACTGTTGATTGTGTTTCATTGCTACATTCTCTTAATGGTAGACTGAAGGGACAACTCTGTTCCTAACCTTACCCGAAACAGTCTGACCAAACGATGATTAATGTAAGCAGTGCGGTAGTAAAAACTCTAATCACCTAGTTAAACATTACACACGTCTGGGTATTAATCTTGCCTTACTTTGTGCAATTAAAAGACATCTGGTATGTTTTCTGTAATTGCTGTGTTGTGTGTGCAGGCGTGGAGGCATCAAGACGGCGGTGGCGGGCAGGGACGTCAAGAAGCTCACTGCTCTCCTCGGCTTCCTCATCAAGAACATCAGACACCCAGCCTACAAGCCGGTCCTCATGGACGTCGCTAATGCCGTTATCGGTAGGAGCCTCGCACACTAATTATGACTCATTGCCTATATAACCCTTTCGTGCCCTTTGCTATAAAAAATTGTCTGTTTTCGAGCTATACATTTACGAAAAGTAACTTAATATACCAAATTAGCTAGTGGACAAGGATACAAAGCAGGTCATAGCTATAAAATATTGCTTAGATTCACTACAAATTGTTTCATGGTGGCCAAATTACAATGGAAATTACGTTCTGGGTCTCAAGGCGTTAATTATGACAGTTTTTTTTACTATATTGGTGCACGTTAATTATGACTCATTGGCTATTTACTATATTGGTGCACGTTAATTATGACTCATTGGCTATTTACTATATTGGTGCACGTTAATTATGGCTCATTGGCTATTTACTATATTGGTGCACGTTAATTATGGCTCATTGGGAATTAGGCAGACTGGAAGGGGGCCTGATATATAGTACAGTAGACTTCATGTTTTCCTTAATTGCCTTACAAATACTTCGTTAACCCCTTCAAGCCCAGATCTTTCCTTTACTATATACAATTGTCTGATGTTAGCCATAAAATTACGAAAAGTATCATAATTTATATACCAAATTAGCTAGTGGACAAGGGTGCAATACAGGGGATATAATATTAAATGGTTATATTCATTAAAATTGTCTGTAATGGTCGCCAGATTACAATAGAAATATACGTTCTGGGCCCCAAGGGGTTAATAAGGTAGGCACTTCCTCACCATCGCAGTAGACTTAGGTTAATAATCTTACCTAACCAGCAGAGAAAAATATATTCAGTGATTTTGAAGAGTAGGCCTCAAAATAGACTATCATTCTTAACCCCTTCACGCCCAGATCTGTCCTTTGCTATAGAAAATTGAATGTTGTCGAGCCATAAAATTACAAAAAGTAACTCTATATACCAAATTAGTTAGTGGACAAGGATACTAAACAGGTCATATCTATATAATATTGCTTATATTCACTAAAAATTATCTTATGGTACCCAAATTACAATGAAAATTACACTCTGGGTCTCAAGGGGTTAACTAAACATTCTTTTCTTGGCAGATGTGTATGGAGACACGCTGGATGAGAACCCGAAGCTGGTGAGGCATTTCCGACGCCTGAAAGAGGAGGTGAGTGTCTGCGTGCAGGGCCGTTCCTTACTATATGCGAACTAAGCGTTTGCACAGGGCCCCCAACCCACCAAGGGGCCCCCAAGCTGCCATTATTTTTTTTTTTTTAGAATTTAGTTTCTTTTCCTCTTAAAGTGCACCAGATTGATGCATTTAGATGTTAAAGGCGTGCCCCCGGACCACCTTAGAAGGCTTGGAATCCCCCCCCACCCCCAATAGTTTTACGAAATAGGGCCCCCACCCAAACAGCATTTCGCATAGGGCCCCAAAAGACTAGAAACGGCACTGCACATACACACCTACCACGCACATACACACCTACCACCAACCCTACCAACCAAACTTTCCCCCCATTACTTTTTACTTACCTACTTTCTTATACTTTTCTTATCTACTTTTCCCCAATACTTTCTTTCCCATTACCTATCGACTTTTTTTTTTTTTTTTTTTTTTCATGTATGCCTATAGCGCCTGTAGGCAGTGACCTCCAGGGCTCGGATGGCAGGCCCTAGAGGCTCATTTGAGGGCTGTGATGGTTGGTCCTCGCCCGTGGTGGCGCAGGCAGGATTTTTATAGTGACGCCTGTAATTAGAGGCTCATGCTGCCCCCCTGTGTCCTCCGATGCACTCGCAATCGAAGGTAGAGTTAATGGACAGGGCATGTGGGTGTTCTTAGGCCACTCCACGGTGCAGAAATATTTTAAAAGTGGATTTATGGGTCTCACTCGGGATCGAACTCGGGTCTTCGAGAACGCCACCCGGTGACGCTAATCACTCTGTTACCGCCTCCCCTAAACTAAACTAACCCCACCGTTCCTTCCCCCAAGGTTGCCGCCGAACTCTAGCTTTGTCCAGAATAACCCAACCAAACTTTCTCCCCATTACTTTTTTCTAATCAACTTTCTTCTACTTTTGTTATCTACTTTTCCCCATTACTTTCTTTCCCATCACCTTCTAACCCCACTGTTCTTCCCCCAAGGTGGCGGCAGAACTCCAGCTGTGTGTGGAGCATAGCGCGCTGATGGGGGCCATACAGATGTTCCTCACCACGTCCACCCCCCACACCAACACCTCCTCCCTGGTTAGTGTGCAGCAGCTGGCCACCACAGAGTGTAGCAGCACTCGGGCCGCCATGCTGCACCCTTCATCCACGGCAACCTCCGCCTCCAACGTGGTGGTGGAGGTTAACTGACACCACGCGCCTGTTAGTAAAGGAAATAAAAGTACTTTGTTTTATGTGTGTGTATGTCTTAGATGGGTGAGTGTTTGTGTAGTCCTGACCTTCTTAGGGATTAACATTATGATTATGCATTGTGTATTATCTGGAGAATATGGATGGGTGAGATGACAAGAACATAAGAATATAAGGAAGCTACAAGAGGCCGTGAGACCTACACGTGGTAGTTCCTGTTACTTAACACTACCTACATCCAGCTTTCATCCCCATCCATGAAAGGATATACATGTATGAGTAGAAGTAGTATAGATGTTGAAAGTGTGTGAGGTGGACCCCCTTTGGGAGATGGATTATGTGTGTGAGGAAGGGAATGGAAGGGTGCAAGGATTGGAAATTGTGAGAATAAGGTACATGGACAGGTGTACAAATGCAGACTGGTTTACCATGGCCATCTTGAGGAAGGTACAATGGCCAGGTGTCCGTGTAAACCAGACCAAACTAGCATTGTGTATGTATGTATGTATGGGTAAATAGTGTGCTTTATATAGGCACAGCATGCATTATATAGTTAAGCCAATTTAATGTCTAGAGATGGACGGCAGGGGCGTAGTTAGGCCTGGGCATTTGGGGCTGTAGCCCCGAATGTTTTATGAATAGCCCTGGATCTCTAATACCTTTTTTTTTTTTTTTTTTTTTTTTCTCACAAAAATAAGATGAGCGCTGACTGGGGCCAACATAAAATTATAGTAAAAAACTAGATATTTGGTTAGATATTACACACCATGTCTAGCGTGTAAATTTGATCTAAATTTCATGTTTCGAAAGTTATCCTAAGCAAATTTCCGGAGCCTTTTGGTAGAGCACAGCCAGTGTCTCGCGTCTTATATTCATTATACTCATAAATAAATTTAAAATTTATCCTGTAACAATGTAGAGATCTCGATTGGGCTCAGCCCCCAATGTTTCAAGATCCTAAATACGCCCCTGGATGGATGGTCATCGCATACATTGATTTTGCAGAGCAGCTTTTTGCCGCCGCTGGTAAGACTGCCGGTGTGAATGTACACACAGCAACACGTGTACCCAAGGATATCTTAACTATCTTTTCATGTAATGTAGCCGTGTAGTATTGGCTCCCAGCCCGCACCGTGGACACCGCGGTGACGCGAAGCTGCAGGCGATGGGTGGTGGTTGCTACGGTTATTTTGCCGTTCCCGCCTCGTGTGAATGGTGCCACTGGGACTCATCATTCATTCATTCATTCACGGGGGCTCATCTTGGATTCCATGTCTTCTAGTATAAACCGCGCCGTGCAGAAACCGCCGTCGTAAAAGTGACCTAGATAGCGTTCATTGGTGATGTAACGGCTGTGTTTGCAGTCTTTACATCAATTTTGGTGTTAGTCAACTTGGATATCTCATCAAACACGTATGACCTGTTCTAGCCGCTGATAATGCAGTAAAACATTGAGGCAATAAGAACATCCTAGGTAGGAAGTGTCAGTACGGGGCGCAAGACGGGGCGTCGCGGCGCGGGACACATCGTCTGCACTGTCTTTAGGTAAACACAACACACGGCCGCAAGTTCGCCACATTACACTTATGGTAATTATATCTCTCCTTCTACTGTGTGTGACATGATATGCTAACTGTTGACGAGGCATGGTTGTGGGAAGGGTTGTGTAGGGGTTCGGTGGGGTGCAGGTGAGGTGAGTGATGTAACACTGACACCACAACCTTCCTGCCCTCCTCACCTTCCCCAACATACCGGTGTTTGAGCCATGGGCATATGAGCGCCTCTCAGCGTGTTATTGTATTGTTCATTGCGTTATTATGCTCCTTGACAATGTATCATTTAAAGACTAGTTATTCATTAAATTAGCCGTGATTTTTTGAGGGGGGAGAAGAGGGTAAAATTCTAGTTGTTTGCCCATACTCTCGCACTTCCCCCAAACAAGTTTGGGGACCTGTGGGAATGCGTGATTTTCGGGTGGGGAACAAATTATGCGTCGGAAACACGGAAACACAATTTAAGAGTTGTTTAGGGGGGTAAAATTCACTAGATCTAGGGTAATTTCCTTATATCTAGAGAAATTTGCCTAATAAAATTAACCTAACCCAGCTGGGGGCTTGACCCACCGATAACCTAACACTAACACATAACATAACATAACATAACAGAACCAAATCTAACCTAACCTACCCTAACCTCCTAGCGGGAGTTGGGGGTGTTCTCGACACTTGGGTCATCATTCTGTGAGGATCGTCAGGTTCACACGTCTCTGGACTCGGAAGAAATCCAATTAATTTTCCCTAGATTAGGGAATTTTTATAACTTTCATAACTCAAAAAGTATGTGGTTGCGATGCATATTTTGTAGCCCAGCCATATATCCTGCATTCTCCCAGGTCCCCAAGCTTGTTTTTGGGGAGAGGGGGGAGTATGGGCAAACACTATAATAATACCGAGAAGAGTGGCTAGAGATACGGACCTGTGTCCGTCAACGCCACGGCTAAAGATACGGCGATAGTGTCCCTTGGCTGGAGATACAGCGGTTAATATTAGGCAGGAGTTGGCGGGCTCCACATGCCTTGCAGCTCACTCTTATCTATTAGTATCGGCTGGGCATAATGTGCAGTAGTTATTCACTTACGGAAATAAAAAATAGAGCACTTATTTTTATATAATAATAGCTAGGTTAGGTTATATTTAGGTTTGGTTTAAGGTAGGTTAGGTTTTGTAGAGTTTTTTAGGTTAAATAAGTGAATCTGATGGTATGCGATTGCCCGGCTGCCGCGGCTAGTTGGCGCTGTCAACTCCGGCGGAATATTTACCCATACAGCGGCCGTATTTCGGTTGTGACTGTAGATATATAGCAAGGGTTATTAGATTGGGAAACCAGATTATCCTTATCTGATTTATTGTCCTCCGCTCTCACTTTCTTGAACACCTTTCCACTCATTCCTCTAGCACCCACGTCTACACTGACGGTTCTAAATCCCACTCTGGTTCTGGCTTTGCTGTCCTCTTCCCCTCTCTTCACTATCAATACCAACTATCTACAGAATCCACTGTTCTTACAACGGAATTGTACGCCATCCTCTTTGCCTTGAAACGCATACTTTTCTACCCATCCTGTTCCTTCACTATCTTCTGATTCCCGCAATTCCCTTTCTCTTAACAATCTCTTCGCTCACTTCACCCTCTTGTTCGGGAGATCCAAGACTGGTTATTCCGACTATCCATACGCCACAAAACAATTTGCTTCTGCCGGGTACCGAGTCACGTGGGTATCTCGGGCAACGAACACGTTGATTCTTTGGCGCGCTCGGCCACTATGTCCCAATGCCCCCGTTTCTCAAACTTGTCAGCCTCCGACTACTACCCTACCTTTAAATCTTTCCTATTCAACCGCTGGCAATCCTCCTGCACCACTTTCTCTGCCAATAAACTTCGCCTGATCAAACCCCAACCTCACACACTCCTATCTCATGTCACGCTCCTCCCCAACCCTCTGCACACCCTGTCAAGTTCCTCTCACTGTCCAACATGTCCTAATATCCTGCCCCCATCTTACTCCTGCCCGTTCCAGTTCCTTCCCTCACTTGTCCTCCCTTTCCCGACCTCCCTGTCTTGCGGACATTTTCCCGGAATCCCCCTCCTTCTCCCTGGAAAATTTAACCTCCTTCCTCCAACAAATCCACATCCTACATCTGATCTAACCATCCTGCTGTAACATTCCGTTCTTTCCCCTTCCCTCATCGTTTCACTATTATTCTTTAACCCCTTCCCTTTATATGCTTTGCCATAGTGCCATATGTCCCCTAATGTCTGGCACATTCACCTTTTTTGGCATTAAATCAATCACTCAATCAATTATCTGATTTATTGTGTATGTATACTACTACGAGATAATTTCTATGTATTTTTGACAGGAGACCAGCCAGCATTACCCAGTAAGAGGAAAATTAGGGTTATTGGGTAACGGTACTTTCAACCAGTAATTGAGTACGTGGTTAGAAGTGCTCATTTCCTAGGTATTTTGATGTGTTAAGAATGATGGTCACATAAAAAATGTTAGAAATGCCTCATTAGGTTAGGCTAGATTAGGAATTTTCCAGAAAAAATGTAGGTAGTTCACGTAGACATCATGTTTTCTTTTTTATGTATTTTTGGCCATATGTCATCCACCCATAGAGCATTTACTTGGTTACTGGATATATTTTACATCATCCACATAGTCTAATCCCTGCTCAAAACTTGCTTCCACTTTCCCCGTCCAAAATCCTACGTTCCCGACAGGTCTCCAGGTTTGTTGTGGAGGAAGGGAGGATAACGTCAAAATTAGGCATTGCCGACAATTTTTAATGTGACCATCATTCTTAACACATCAAAATACTATCAAAATAGTACTTTTTGACCTACTCAATTCCTGGTTGAAAGTACCAATTTCCCTATTACTGTTGGTATTATAAGGAAACATAGGGTGAAATAGTGTAAGCTCATTAACATCAACAACAAGAAGTAATGGATTCAAACCAGAAAATCGTAAATTTATAAAAGAAATAGGGAAAAACTGGTTCACAAATAGGGTGGTAAATGATTGGAATGGACTCAGTCGTCAGGTGGTCAGTGTGGAGTCAATGTGGAGCTTTAAAAGGAGGCTGGATGAATACGTGGATGGGGATGAAAGGTGGATGTAGGTAGTGTTAATTAAGTAACAGGAACTACCACGTGTAGGTCTCGTGGCCTCTTGTAGCTTCCTTATTTTCTTATGTTATAATAGTGTCTATGTCACTATTTCATGGAACCAATGTGATTGATTTATGTCTGGTTGTTTCTTAGCAGCTAATATCTTAATATTATATATGTATGTGTGGGTTCATATGTGTATTCTTAGCTAATGAGTTCATGCCCAGAATTTAGAGCCCAGTTCTTAATATTTTGCTATGGAATTTTATAGGATCAAGTCAGACTCGTTGTAACCTAAAGCAATTTTCTCTCACCATGACACCTAACACACTGTCCCCCCTCAGAGACACCCCTAACACTCTTCCTCCTCAGAGACACCCCTAACACACTCTCTCCCCCCACCCCCCCCCCCCCTCAGAGACACACCTAACACCCCCCCCTCAGAGACACACCTAACACCTTCCCCCCCCTCCCCCTCAGAGACACACCTAACACACTCTCTACCCCCTCAGAGACACCCCTAACACACTCTCCCCCCTCAGAGACACCTAACACACTTTCCCCCCTCAGAGACACCTAACACACTCTCCCCCCTCAGAGACACCCCTAACACTCTCTCCCCCCCTCAGAGACACACCTAACACTCTACCCCCTCAGAGACACACCTAACACTCTACCCCCTCAGAGACACACCTAACACTCTACCCCCTCAGAGACACACCTACACTCTACCCCTCAGAGACACACCTAACACTCTACCCCCTCAGAGACACACCTAACACTCTCTACCCCCTCAGAGACACACCTAACACTCTCTCCCCCCCTCAGAGACACACCTAACACTCTACCCCCTCAGAGACACACCTAACACTCTCTACCCCCTCAGAGACACACCTAACACTCTCTCCCCCCCTCAGAGACACACCTAACACTCTACCCCCTCAGAGACACACCTAACACTCTCTACCCCCTCAGAGACACACCTAACACTCTCTCCCCCCCTCAGAGGCACACCTAACACTCTACCCCCTCAGAGACACACCTAACACTCTCTCCCCTCTCAGAGACACACCTAACACACTCTCCCTCCTCCTCAGAGACACACCTAACACTCCCCCCCCCCCCCCGAGACACACCTAACACACCTAACACACACCCTCCACCCTCAGAGACACACCTAACGCACTTTCTCCCCGCAGCGATGGTCTAACAGTGGCGGCCGTGGTGGTGAGGATGCTGCAGGCGGGGCGGGGGCTGGTGGCGGGATGTGTTAGGGGGGCGGGGGGGCGACGGCCGCTGCCCCCCACCACCCTACCATGTGTGAGTGTGTGGGGGTAAAGGAGACTTGTACAATAACAATAATAGTGACAAAGTAGAAGAAAAATCCATAAGTAAAGATGAATCAAATTTATAACTATCTTTGACCTGTTAGCCCTTTTGCGCCCAGATCTTTCTTTTGCTATACAAAATTATATGTTCTCGGGCCATACAATTACGAATAGTAACTGAATATACCAAATTAGTTAGTTGGTAATGATACTAAACAGGTCATATCTATAAAATATTGCTTATATTCACTAAAAATCATCTAATGGTAGCCAAATTACAATGGAAATAACGCTCTGGGTCTCAAGGGATTAATGAAATAAATCCTGCAGGGTGTGGGAGTGTGGGCGGCGGGTCTGAGGTGGTCGCCGCACTGCTGGGCGCCGCCGGAAGCACCGGAGCCCCAGGCTGAGCCCCGGGACGTGCCACACCTCCTGAGCAGCGCTACAGACGGCTCCCTCGACAGTGCCTACCAGGTGAGACGACGGGCCGGCTGGGGTGGCGTCTGAAAGTGTGTGTTTTTATGATAGTCTATGTTAAGAAGTAGTACGATAAAACACTGAGGGGCATAATGGCATGATCTCAGTTCTTCTTTCTGTTTAACTCCTTCACGCCCAGATCTTTCCTTTGCTATAAAAAAATTGTATGTTGTCGAGCCATAAATTACAAAAAGGAACTGAATATACCAAATGAGTTAGTGGACAAGGATACTAAACAGGTCATATCTTTAAAAAATTGCTTATAGTCACTAAAAATCATCTAATGGTACCCAAATTACAATGGAAATTACGTTCTGGGTCTCGAGGGGTTAACGTCAGATTTTCCCATGATATCATACGAGGTTAGACGGCCGATGATACGCCTCCAACTATCTCTCCTTTGCCTGTACTTCTTCAATGGCCAGTGCTGCCAGATCCTCTTCAATAATGACATGACTGCAGTGAGTGGAGGAGATTAACAGAATTAATGACTCCTTGTAAGATTAGATTTAGCTACAGATAGAAAAAGAAGATTATGATGTTGATAACCTGATTCCGTGCAAGAGAAGATATTCTTTTCTTGTAACTATACATTTTTTTTTTTACATATATGCATGATGACATTTATAGTTATTTTTTTTAACGAGGCAAAAAATCCTGACCCCTTGCTGCTTACTGACAGATATTTAATGCCAGGAGAAGGGAATACTACGGTTCTTCTTAATTTCAGTTGTATTTTATCATAGTTAACCCTATCATCAGGTAAACATAGGCATCATTTTAAGCATGAGACCTTAAGATAGAATGGAATTTTTGCCTTGTTAAAAAAAATAGACCATAGTTATGTATTTATTGCAAGTGTTATAATTCATAACTACGTGAGAACTCTCGTCAGTTTGTTAACTTCATGTATTGCTCTGTTCATTAAGAAATATGTTAGATATGCATTGCACCAAAGTGATCACAGATAATGATTGATAGTGAGGAATGACTGACGAGAAAAGAAAGAGCAAGAAATTAAAAGACAGAATAAGAGAAGACAACTAACTAAAGACCCAGACAGTGAGAAGAGACACATCAGGGAGTGCCGATAAAAAAGGCCAGACTCCCGACCCACAACTGAACTGAACTGACGTGATCTGTGTGGTCTGTTTCAGGGTCTGCACAAGCTCTCTGAATGGGTGTCCAGCAAGAAGGTGGACTTGAAGGACGTGGAGAGCAAGGAACAGTTTGGCAAGTGAGTCCTGGGTGCTTGGCTCTTAAGAACATAAGAACATAAGGAAGCTACAAAAGGCTGTGAGACCTACACGTGGTAGTTCCTGTTACTTAACACTACCGACATCCATCTTTCATCCCCATCTATGAAATTATCTAGCCTCCATTTAAAGCTCCCTAATGACACCGCAGTAACTACCCGTCTACTGAGTCCATTCCAATCATTTACCACCCTATTTGTGAACCAGTTTTTCCCTATTTCTTTTTTAAATCTACACTTTTAACCTCTTACTGAAGGTTGTATCCTATTATCTTACTTATTACTTATATTACTTATCTTATATCTTACTGAAGGCTGTCGGATTGAAGGGAATGTTGTAGCATAGTTTACAAGGGATCAACAAAGGTATCCAGCAAAGAAAGCTTCTCTGAAATTATGATTTAAGTAATATATCCATTTGATGTACCTCATGCTTGCTATGTCAGAGATATAATGTGCCTTTACTAAGACATATAACTACAGAGGCCAGTGTGTGTGTGTGTGTATGTATTTACCAAGTTGTATTTATCTACTTGTGATATACGAGAAATGAGTTACACTTGTGGGGTCCTGTCTCCTTGTCCCAATTGGTCAATCTTAGCTGTAAAAACATGAATACTCTTGGCATCTATAGAGTAAAACCTCTCATATTCGGACTAATTGGGCCAAGGAGTGGTCCGAGTAATGCAAGGATCCGAATAATGGGGGATATTAAAAAAAAAAAAAAAAAAAATATTCTAGGTGTAGCTAGGAAATTTCATCCCCTAAAGGAAAAGAAAAAAAAAAGAAAAAGGAGAAGGTCCGAATAATGTCAAAGTCCGAATAATGAGGGTCCGAATACGAGAGGTTTTACTATAATTTCACTGTCTAACCTATTCCACCTACCAATGCACCGATAGGGGAAACTACTTCTTAATGTCCCTCTAGCACCTTGTCTTCTTAAGTTTCTTCCTATGACCTCTTGTGACTCCTACGTCCCGTGCATACATGTCATCTTTGTCATTTCTCTTAGTGTATGTGTGTGTGCATGCAGTAGAAAAGAGAGTTTACCCATGTGAGTGTATGTGTGTGCGTGTGTGTGTGTGTGAATTCAGTAAAAAAGAGGGTTTACCTGTGTGTTTCAGGTTGATCACGATGATAGACCGCGGCACCTTGCGCACGCCCGCCACCTCCCTACTGGCCGCCCTCCGGAGCCTCACCAAGATGGGCGTGAGCAGCGACTCCCATGTAGTGCAGGTGTGTGGGTGTGGGTGTGAGAGGTGGGTGGGGGGGAAAGGTGTGTGGGT
The DNA here is from genome assembly GCA_016584305.1 of Chionoecetes opilio. Classification (NCBI taxonomy): domain Eukaryota; kingdom Metazoa; phylum Arthropoda; class Malacostraca; order Decapoda; family Majidae; genus Chionoecetes; species Chionoecetes opilio. The sequence continues at coordinate 90,905 of JACEEZ010011605.1, forward strand.
GTGGGTGTGAGAGGTGGGTGGGGGGGAAAGGTGTGTGGGTGAGACAGGTGTAGGGGTGGGTGGGGGGGGAAGGTGTGTGGGTGTGGGTGTGAGAGGTGGGTGGGGCTTATCTCTCCCTCGCCTCATCATCCTCTCTGTCTGCCTTATTGTCTTGGCTTCTGTTTGCTCACTCATATTGACCCTCCATTCATCCCTTTGTTCTATAGATAAGTCAATCATGCGTCATTCAATTTACCATAAATGGCGGCGTACAAGTTGACTCTTTGAGCCTGAAAATATCTCTCCATAACTAGGGGTCGACTTATACGGCGAGGATAAAATGCAAACCCTTACCACCGAGTGGTAAACAAGTGGATCAGCACTACTAACAATCGCTGTACACCACTTACCGTAACTCCAGTCAGACAACTACAATATGCGCCACTTCCAGACCAAAAGCGATAACTGGAGAAGACGTTTAGCAGCAGTTCCACCCACAGCTGTTTCCAACATCTGATACACAGAGTGTAAACACTGGCGAATGCAAATGACGGAGGGTGAGTGCAGTCCAGTCATAGGTATTACCGTGTTTTACTATAATATACAATATGTAGCGGCACTATCAGGGCACTAGGGGGTTTTTCAAATTAAAACAAGAGGGGAACTTATAGTAAAGATTCATATCTTCATATAAGTGGTGTGGTGTTATGTGTTTTTGTGACAGGTTACCGTATAGCGTGCCGTAGCCTATCCACATTCAAGCTTTGGCCTGCCAGTAGCCTACCCTATTTGTGGGCCGACTTATACGGCAAGTATAGGCCTAACCCGTAATCTGGAGCTAATAATCTTGGGGTCGACATGTACGCCTGGTCGACTTGTACGCCGCCATTTACGGTATATGGATTCAATTATAGATGAGGAGGTTTTTTTTTTAGTAATGAGCAAAAATATATAACTCATACTAAATCCCATGTGAGAGTGTACAGTGGTAATGTTTTTTTGTTTGTTTGCCTGCAATTAACCTTTATCTTGCTTTTTGTAGTACTCCTCTGCCTGTTATTTTCTTCCTTCCACTTTTTATTTCACACACTCGGTCATCAGGGAGTTATTTTCTGTTGATTATATGTTTGGTGATTATTTCAGAAAGTGGATAAGCGCCATCAATAAAAAACTAAGAAAATGGCTTCAAAATTTTTCAATGTTCGAAATGTCATATCTTTTGAACACTGAAACATTTTGAAGCCATTTTCTTAGCCTTTTTTTGATGGCGCTTATCAACGTTCTGAAATAAGTGCCTCATGTGTTTGTTGGTTATTTTCTTTTTCTCTTTTTTGCCTGCAGTTTATCTTATTTTTCACCGTCCTTCTCTGTAGCTGATTATTGTCCTTTTCACTTTTTATTCCGCACACTCAGTCATCAGGAAGTTATTGTTTGTCCTTCTCTGTTGTCCTTCTCTGTAGCTATTTTTTCCTTTCACTTTTTCTCTGCACACTCAGCATCAGGAAGTTGTGTTTGTCCTTCTCCTGTACTAATTGTTTTTTTCACTTTACCCACACACTCAGTCATCAGGAAGTTATTGTTTGTCCTTCTCTGTTGTCCTTCTCTGTAGCTAATTGTTTTCTATCCACTTTTTACTCCGCACACTCAGTCATCAGGAAGTTATTGTTTGTCCTTCTCTGTTGTCCTTCTCAGTAGCTAATTGTTTTCTTTCCACTTTTTACTCCACACACTCAGTCATCAGGAAGTTATTGTTTGTCCTTCTCTGTTGTCCTTCTCTGTAGCTAATTGTTTTCTTTCCACTTTTTACTCCACACACTCAGTCACCCTGTCTCATTGTTCATTGCCTCCCACAGTCCATTGAAAAATAGTCTATCTTACTTCTTGCCATCTATCTCTGGCTGTCATTTCTTCCTTTCCACTTTATATCTCACACACTCAGTCACCCTGTTCATGCTCCCACAGTCCATAGAGAATCAGCTGCTGTGGAACGTGAGAAAAGTGTCGTTCCCCATCCTGCTGTCCATCCTGCTGTTCCACGCCAAGCACCAGGACACAGAGCTGGAGAAGAAGGCAAGTGGACTACACCTCCCTCACTACAGCGGCGCAAATGCTGTTGTGTGTACATATAGTCGCTGCACGTTAAGTTGGCAAAAATTGGCCCCCTCAATCCCCCCTTCAGAATGCACGGGATTGGCTGAGGTGTTGGGTGTTGGGGCTTTAGGGCGGAACTTGGAGTAAGGCATTCTCACCCAACACCCAACACCTCGGCCAATCCCGTGCATTCGGAAGGGGGGGAGTGAGGAGGCCCCACTTTCGCCAACTTAACATGCGGCAACTATAGTAGCATTTCAGCCATGTTATGTTGATAGAGATGTCGCCCATGAACGGTTTTCAATATAAAAAAAAAATTGTTCTGATGAGTCCGCAGGTATTAGGCAAGATGTCCATGTTAGTGATCATCAAATAGCATGTCATAGATTCTTGAGTGGCTCTCCCTGGTGCTGCTTCAGAGATCATTCATATACAATGTTGCTGTGTCTTGCAGTAGTTTCTTGATTATATTGCAATAGTGAAGATACTTATATTAATGTGCAGCTGTCTGGGCTTTGTATCTAGGTGTGTGCAAGGCTTACTGGGAGTGGTCCAGTGAGGGGAGAGATTGAAGGGCTGGGTGTCATTTGTGTGCTGGTGGGCAAGGAAGGGTGCTGGAGGGGAAAAGAGGGAGAATGTAGAGGTTCTGGAAGCATGGAGAAAGGGAAGGGTGTTTGGAGGATAGGCCTTGGATAGGGGATAGGTGGTATGAGAATGGAGGAATTGAGGGGAGCCGCATGAGTGTAGGAGGGAGAGAGGTACACCTGGGGCATGGAGGGAGAGGGTGGTGGACTGAGTGTTGGGTGTGTTGGCAGGTGTTGCAGGAGACGGTGGGGGCAGTGCAGCGGCGGTGGGTGGAGGTGCAGAAGGGCTCGGAGGTGGAGCTGCTCTACCTCAACCAGGATCTCTTCACGGCGGAGTTCCTGGGTCACCTGGACGACCGCACCACCGAGCTGGCCGCCGAGCTCACCTACGAGGAGCTGGCCAAGGTGTTCTGTGCCCTGGGGAGTGTGCGGCGCCGCGCCACGCCCGTCATCAGGAGTCTGGCCTTCCACATGGCTCGCCAGGGGGACCAGCTTCCCCCCAAGATGCTGAGCAACCTGCTGTATGCCACACAAGCCCTCACCTTCCCCGACCCAGTGCTGCTGGAGAAGGTGGCGGCAGACCTGGCCCCGCAGGTCCCCGAGATTGACAAGCCCGTCCTGGTGGGCGGCATCTTCTTCTGCGTGGGGCAGCTGCGGTGGCGGTGCCCGGTGCTGCTGGAGGCCCTGGCCGAGTGGGTGGAGAAGAATGGCCCGGCCTGCCCCGCCCAGACCCTGGCGGCCACGTTGCTCACGCTGGCCACCGTCTCCTATGTGCCCACCAATGTGGATGCTCTGTTCAGCAAGGTGGTGCCCCGCCTCACCCAGGCCTCGCTGAGCCGGGCCTCGGCCTGGCTGGACGTGGTGTGGGCGCTGGTGGTGCTGGGCCGGGCGGACGGCCGGCAGGTGGCCTCCGTGCTGAACTCTGCCTTTGTGGCGGCCGTGACCGCCGCCGAGCCTCAGCACCGCCCCGGCGTGAGGCTGAAGCTGCTGAATGTGGATGCTGCAGCGGGGCTGCTGTTGCCGGGCTACTCGGGGCCCCGGCTGGAGACCGGGGAATTGGTGGGCGCCGCCACCCCCGTGCGGGGCAGGGAGGAGCTGAGGCTGTCCCGCCACGTGCTGGGCACCCTCCATAACCTGCTGCCCCCGCCCCGCTACCTGCTGGAGAACCTGCCCGTCCCCATGGGGGTCCACGTGGACGCCGAGCTGATGACTGACCGCCAGGGTAAACCTCTGCCCATCCAGGACCATGGGGGTGCCCTGGTGGGGAAGGGGCCCCCTGCCTCGACCCCAGAGGGCGCTGCCAGGCTGGGCCTGCTGGTGTGGGGCTTCAAGGACTACACCACGGGCACACAGGAGCTGGTGGGCAGTGCCCGGCTGGCGGTGCGCCTGTTGGAGGCCCGGGGCTGCCGGCCCCTGCAGGTGCCCTACTTTGAGTACAGCACCAAAGCCAAGATTCTAAAGAATGTGCAGTACCTTGAGGCCAAGATCAAAGAGGCCGTGGCCACGGTAAGTTAGCCAGCGGCTGCTGCTGCTGTTGCTGCTGTCCTGTGTACATACTAACTTATCTTTGTGTTTATGATGGCCTAGATGATTTTAATAAAATAATTGATTACTTGGCTGTTTTACTCAGAGCAGCAAGTTTGAGGACCTCGTTCAGTCTCCATTCTGGTCTTAGATAAAGGGCCAGTTTGATACTCTGCTCTGGGGGCCTCACCAGAAAACAACACTCATACAGCACCACCTTATCCTATTATAAATATATGTCTTATATCGTATATAATTATAGCACGTAGCACATAGCACGCCTACATAGTGCATTGTGGCCTAGTCTTAGGCCTAGGCCTGAATACTTAAATCTTCCCTCTTATCACCCACACCACACTACCCCACTAACACCCATCCCTCAACCACTCCACTCCCTCACCACCACATCACTTAACACATCACCTAACACCCACCACGTCACTAATCCTTATCCACACCGCTATCCCCGCTCCCCTAGATGTAAGGGGTAGGCAGAGGAGGACTAGGGGTGTGACTGTGACGGGGTAGGAAGGCAGGCTCTCCCCTCCCCCCATCCACCACCTCGTCCTAGGAGAAGGTACGTGTTCATTGAGAGTCGTGTAGGTAGGTGGGGTAGTAGTACTTGTGCATGCTGGTATTCGTACGGGTTTTGAGTTGCTGTTGACTTTGTTTTTGAGTATTGTGAGAAATTGTTGTGGGATTCTCGAGGTTATTTTTTGGTGGTTGAGTTGTAAAAAATGTCTTCTTATTGTTATTACCTATTTATTTATTATTTTATTTTTTTATTATATTTGTAATTTTAATTTTGATCTTGATATTGTGAGCGTGTTAATTACTTCCCCTTCACTTTATTTACCTACATGTTATTTATTGTATATTTAATAATTTCATTCGCATTTATTCGTATAGTACTTTTTATTTTATTTATCTATTGTGTGAATGAACACATTACGAAATCTTTGCTATTTTGGATATACATCTCCGTGGTGTAGTGGTATGTGCGCCTACTAGCTACGAATCTGCAAGCCCTGGTTCGAATCCGGGCAAGGCAGTTAGTGACCAGCCCACCATCTGTTCATCCTTCCTTTCGGGGATGGTCGATAAATGGGTACCTGGGGAAGGTTTTTTTTTTTTTTTTTTTTTTTTTTTTTTTTTTTTTTTTTTTTTTTTTTTTTTTTTTTTTCTCTCACATCACAAAGGACTGGCCAAGGGCACAACAAAAAGTGGTAACTGGTAACCCGGATGTCACACTAGTCCGCCCTGTGTCCCGGGGTAGGTGGTTGTCACGTACCCTCCACAGGCTCAAGGGCTAATGCGACGGAGATGAGCACCGAGGCCACGCGCAGCATAGTGTAGCCCCTATGTTTACCTTTACCTCCGTGACTCGCTGTGTCGTATCATCACACTCATCTCTCCCTCTTCAACATCACCAGCTCTGTTCCCGTTACTTTTTATTTCACCATCACATCACACCCAACATTTTATCACATAATAATACGGATAACTATTACACATCATCCCTTTTTTAGGTATTATTCTAGATGAACACCGAACTCACTTTGGTGGACGAAACAATTTTTTTCTGGTGAGTTTTAATGTGTTTTAAATTAATATGTGAACCGTTTCTGTGGCAATTTTTTTTTTTTTTTTTTTTTCTTTTAAGGTAAAGGTTGGTCTATTTTGTTTTGTTTTGTTAGGTAAAGGACAGGTTAGGTATAGGTTAGGTTCGGTTAGGTTCAATTTTTTTTTTTTTTTTTTTTTTTTTTGTAATTTGGACCAAAAAAAAAAAAAAAAAAAATTTGCGACAGAAATGGTTAGCAGATTAATTCAAAACATCAAAACTCACCAGAAAAAATAGTTTCGTCCACCAAAAAAAGTTCGGTGTTCATCTGAAATGTACCCTTTATATTCATTACAGTGCACGTACATTTATTTATCCCTCCATTACATCAAAAGTCATAAATACCGAACAATGCTCCTAGAATAGAAGAAAAAGCTATTAAATGCATGCTAGCGTAGTACCCCTGGGCCCTCCCTTATATTGCCTAGGTCCGTTTTCTATACGTGCTCAACCTCCAAGCAAACTTAAATCAATATTAGGTCTAAATTTACCCGAGAGCTTGAATAACGGGGATACGCGGTTTTTTTCTTCACACACAGACGTCAGTGAAGAGGAGAGAGATGAGGGAGAGAGAGGGAGGGAGGGGAGGAAATAAGAATAAAAAGGAATAGAAATAGTAGAGGAAGGAGAGATCGAGGGGAGAGGGAGAAGCAAACATCAGTGGTGGTTTGGGGTAAGTCAAGAAGAGGCAAAGAATACATATATAGTGTAAGCAAAGTTTGGGTTCGCTCAATAGATGCTTGGATACTGAGACAAAGGAAGAGTGATACCAGTCCGCTATATGGCAAACAGAGAGAGAAAGAGAGAGAGTCGGAGAGAACATAAGAAAATAAGGAAGCTACGAGAGGCCGAGAAAACGAGCTACAAAGAGAGAGAGAGAGAGAAACAATAAAATCAGGAAGCTACAAGAGGCCGAAAAAACGAGCTACAAAGAGAGAGAACATGCTAAAATAAGGAAGCTACAATTAAGAGGCCGAGAAAACGAGCTACAAAGAGAGAGAGAGAACATGCTAAAATAAGGAAGCTACAAGAGACCGAGAAAACGAGCTACAAAGAGAGAGAGAGAGAGAACATGCTAAAATAAGGAAGCTACAAGAGGCCAGAAAACGACTACAAAGAGAAGAGAGAGAGAGAACATAAGAAAATAAGGAAGCTACAAGAGGCCAGAAAACGAGCTACAAGAGAAGAGAGAGAGAGAACATGATAAAATAAGGAAGCTACAAGAGGCCGAGAAAACGAGCTACAAAGAGAGAGAGAGAGAGAACATAAGAAAATAAGGAAGCTACAAGAGGCCAAGAAAACGAGCTACAAAGAGAAAGAGAGAGAGAGAACATAAGAAAATAAGGAAGCTACAAGAGGCCGAGAAAACGAGCTACAAAGAGAGAGAGAGAGAACATAAGAAAATAAGGAAGCTACAAGAGGCCGAGAAAACTAGCTACAAAGAGAAAGAGAGAGAGAGAACATAAGAAAATAAGGAAGCTACAAGAGGCCGAGAAAACGAGCTACAAAGAGAGAGAGAGAAAGAAATGAGAGGCAGAGAGAGAGAGAGAGAGAAACATAAAAATAGGAAGCTACAAGAGGCGAAAAACGCACAAAAAAGAGAAAGAGAGAGAGAGAAGAGAAAAAAAGTAAAATAAGGAAGCTACAAGAGGCCGAGAAAAAACGAGCTACAAAGAGAGAGAGCTAGAATGAAGCAAAGGCGAAAACTAAAGAGAGAGACTAAGCAAGAGGCAAGAAAAAGGAGCTACAAAGAGAGGTAAAGAGAGAGAGAACATAATAAAATAAGGAAGCTACAAGAGGCCGAGAAAACTAGCTACAAAGAGGAGAGAGAGAGAGAGAGAGAGGAACATGCTAAAAAAGGAAGCTACAAGAGGCCGAGAAAACGAGCTACAAAGAGAGAGAGAGAGAGAGAGAGAGAGGAGAACATGCTAAAATAAGGAAGCTACAAGAGGCCGAGAAAACGAGCTACAAAGAGAGAGAGAGAGAGAGAGAGAGAGGAGAGAGAGAGAGAGAGAGAGAGAGAAAGAGAGAGGCAGAGAGAGAGAAATGATGAGAAGATGAAATGACGAAGGTTGTTAAAGTTGACATGACAAGCAGCGAAGTCAAGGTTGAGTGAGAGACAGGCGAGAGAATACAGACAGTTTGTATAGCGGTGGATGACTCTAAACCTTGTAACAGTGAGGAACAATAACCCAAATTGTTACTTCTTATACGAGACTACACCAGTTATCTTGGCCCCGAGGAGAGAGAGAGAGAGAGAGAGAGAGAGAGAGAGAGAGAGAGAGAGAGAGAGAGAGAGAGAGAGAGAGAGAGAATTACCAGAATTAAATGTAACGAAAGAAATCAGGTTTTTTGCTCCACTTAAATAAAATCTCTCACTCTCTCTCTAATCTGCGTCGCATCCTGTCTTGCATTTATCCATGATAGGACATTAAAGGCGTTTACTGCGGGGATCCTGGCAACCGAAAAATATTCGGTTGCTCAAATTTCGATCCCTGTTCAACCATCCAGGGAAGATGATTGGCCCGACCCGCAATCATTTGTGTTGTTGTTGTGACCGTTTGCAATAGAAAATTTTCCGATTGCAACCAAAAATCCCTCGCAGAAAACGCCTTAAGATTCTTTCATTGCTATCAGAGAGAGAGAGAGAGAGAGAGAGAGAGAGAGAATTTAGAATGAATAACTATAAACAAGAGTCAGAGATCAAAATGACTATAAATCGTATGAATATAATAAAAAGGGAGTCTTACAAGTTAGATATCTATAAACATATCATATTTCTTTGTCTTATAACCTCAGTACCTATAGTTACTTAAGCCTTATATCCTGTCTGGGCGAAGCATATACTTATCGTTGCTACTATAGTGTTATCGTAAGGAAGTGCTGGAAGGGAATAGCTAGATATGTAGGGTGATGAACCCCTTCACGCCCAGATCTTTCTATTGCTATGTAAAATCGTCTGTTGTTAGCCATAAAATTACGAAAAGTAACTGAATATACCAATTAGCTAGTGGACAAGGATACTAAACAGGTCATATCTATAAAACATTGCTTATATTTACTAAACATCTTCTAATGGCAGTCAAATTACAATGGAAATAACGTTCTGGGCGTGAAGGGGTTTAGGGAGTGGTTGGATATGATGGTGGTGGTGTTTGTGCAGTGTATGGGAGGTATGAGGTTTGAGTGTATGGTTTTGTGTGTGTGTGTGTGTGTTGTGTGTGTGTGTGTGGAAAAGGAGAGTCCACATGGAGTAGCTATAAATAGAGGGTAGAAAAGAGAGGTGGTGAAGGATGCTGTGTGGTGAGTGGTGGAGTGAAGAAGTGGAGTAATAACGGAGAAGGAGGAGGAGGAGGAGGAATGTGGAAGAGAATACACACTGAGATAGGAAGAAGGAGGTGGAGGAAGAATTGGAGATGAGGTTGGAGGATGCTTATGGCGAAGAGCGGAGGAGGGGCAGGAGGAGGGGGAAGAGGCCGGCCGGAGGAGAAGGTGGAGGAAAAGGAGGAGGATTCAGATTCAGATTCAGATTCAGATATTTATTCTCCATTTGACATGGTTATTCTTTACATGTTAACATATAAAAACAATATCATAAGAATATAATATATTATATAGGCTTAAATCTATGTAGGATATTCGTCCATAGGGGATTCGTCATTAAAAAATAAGGGAAAGATAAATTTTTTAAAACTAATAAAAGAATTCCATAATAAAAAACAATAAATTAAAATATTATTTGTTAAAACACAACTCAGTAGGTGCTATGTGTCAAATTGCTCACTTAAAAGATGATTAAACAACTGTTTTTTAAATGAGGATAAGGTGTTAGCATTCCTAACGTTTGTGGGGAGAAGGTGGAGGTGGAGGAGAAGGAGGATGTGGAGAAGGAGGAGGTGGAGGAGAAGGAGAAGGAGGAAAAGGTGGAGAAAGGAGGTGGAGGAGGAGAGTG
>JACEEZ010011606.1:0-23066 GCA_016584305.1 Chionoecetes opilio
GTTGGGTTAAAACCTTTATGGTATGGCGGCAGGGTGGACCACGCGGCTGTCACCGCCGCCCGTGCCTGCCGGAGGCGCCTCTAGCCGCCCTGCCTTCCTCATGAGCCCCTGAAGATACTGCGCCAATTGGGGTGGAAACAGAAGGGGGGGGCGCGGCCGAGTTTTTAGAGCTTAACCTCTAATTACGAGAGGGCAGGACGACTGGCACTGCCTCGCCGGAGTCAAACTCCCCCCCTAGGGTGACGCGAGATGGGGGGGAAGATGAGGGTTGCCCACACCCCCCACAGATTTTAAATGTTTAAATATCAAATTGCCTTTTGGAAGTATATTGTTTGTAGCATGTTAGTTAAGTGGTGAACTTTTTTTAATTTTCACACACTACTGGAATACTGATAGATTGTTCAGGTTGGGTTTATGTGGTTTGAACTATTTTTAAATATCATTCATACGGGAAGTATCTATTTGTGTAGCATTTTAGGTTAAGTGGTAAAACTATTTTTAATAATTCATATTACTGGAAGTTCTGATAATTGTTGCAGGTTAGGTTAAGGGTGAAAAATTTAATGTTTCATATCTACTGGAAGTATCTGATAGATTGTTGCAGGGTTAGGTTAAGGGTGAACGATATTTAATTTTTCATAAAAATACGGAAGTATTGATAGTGTTTTAGCATTTTAAAGTGGGGATGTTAGGTTAAATGATAAAGGTTTCTTTTCCCCCAAATAGATTTGGAAACTTTATCTAATGAGTTTCCGTCGCAAATACTACTTTCAGAGATAAAAAGATCTTTTAGTAGGAAGGAGAGTGTATAGGAGCGGGTTGCGTCAGTTCGAAAACCAATTTGTTCGTACCCCAGTAATTAGTACCCCAAAAAGTTTTTTAAATAGTCTATATAAAACCATAGCGTTGGACCTCAGCTCAGAGTTAAAATAGAGTTACAAAACGACATCCAAATGCCCCCCCGAAAAAAATAAAAGTCAGGTACAAAAACAACTAAAAAAAACCGGGCTACGAAACAACTTGTGTACGAAACAACCGAAACCCTTTAAGGAAGGAAAAATTAACTCCCTACCTTTAGACTCACAACCAAAACCTACATTTTAGCCTAAAATTTAAAGGGGCCAAAATTCCCATTAAAAAGTGATGATCTTTAATATCGATACTGGGAAGTAAAAAATGGTCGATTGCTGCATTTAGGTTAAGTGGTGTTGATCTTAATAAACCCCTACGGGAAGTAATGATATATTTTTGACGTTAGATAAGTGTGAAAAGTTTAATTATAAATACAGAACTATTTTTGGTAAAATTTGGGAAAGGGGGCATTCCCTGATTTCGAGGTCGAAACTTATTTTTCCTAAATAGTTTTGATTGTTTGAATGAATTGGCATCTTTTTGTCGGAAATAAATTTTTTGTTTACGGTGTGGGGGGCCCCCCCCGCCCCCCGCCCCGCCCGCAAACCTTAATTGCCCCGCTTCGCATGCCATAGTATTGAAAATTTTTTTTTATATTTTACTAAACCAAACTCCCCCTCAACCAAATCAAATTTTTTCTAACTTAAAAGTTTACGGCTGAAATAACGAAATTTTTCGGTAGTACATGTAAAAACATTATTATTAAATTGCACCATGGGAAATGGGGTTCAAAATTTCTAATGAAAAATTTAAACCGATGAGTTTTTTGTTTTGTTTTTAGGGGGATAATTCCTCAGAGCCGTAGTGATTACGCTGCAGCAATTTTGTGTTGGCCGAAGCCAACCCCCCCCCGGGAGGGGGGTCACAAACCCCCGGCTAAACCCCGGGACCCATTCACTGTGGGGGACGGGGTCGGGTTTTTAAAAAAGACCACCATCTATCTTCGCTCCCCCCGGGATCTAACCCCCGGGCTTTCGGTTGTGAGCCCGGGGTGCTAACCCTATACTACGGATACCGTATGTAAATGTAGGAAGATCCTAGGATTTTTTAGCCCACTACCGAATAATACCCTACTTTGCAGAGTTTGTGGTAATAAACTTAAATGGTTTAATACACAACGCCTTTGGAGCATATGACATATTTTTGCTCGTTAGTTCAGTGATGAAGAACTTTTAAATTTTTAATAAAATTGTCTGGAAAAGAGAGTAAAAAGCAATCACGGCATATAACTTGGTAGTTTTGTCATTTTTTGCCCTTCAATTACTCCTTGATGGGTCAATGAGATCCCTTATCCACAGTGGAATAGGAGTTGCCTTAAAAGAGCCAGATCGCACTCGTAGCGTGGTGTCGATGTAGAATGTAAACAAAATTAATTTTTCCCCGATTTCAAGCCCATTTTTGCCCAGTCGAGCGAGAATATGAGAAAATTTGCGGTGGGAACACCACTCCGCCCAACCCCGGCGTTTGCAGGGTTGGCGTAAGCCCGTGTTTACAAGTAAGGATTTCCTGAGGCTGGCGTTTTGCCTGGCGGACATCCAGGCGTGCCAGCCCGGGCGGAAGGTTTAATTGTACGGCCCTCAGCCACCTACCCGAGCACACGCGCCGCCCCAAGAGGCCGTGAAGGAATACACGTACACGTATACTCGCGCGCCGCACTAAGACAAGACACTAGTCTCGTGGTCACGTAAGAAATCACCGCGACGCAGGCCTGCGTGTGCACGCACTTAAGTCTAGATAGATTCTGTCTCCTGTCCTCTGTTCAGATACTCGACCATATTTAGAGTAATTTGCTATACTCAAGTTGAGTAAAAAAAATTGCAAGTTTGTTTTATTGTTAATTATTGTTTATTAAGTAGTTATTGATGACATATCCAAAATGGGACACAGGTTTCAACCCAGAAGTTACCTAATTTGCATAATATCAAATGGCCGCCATTTATATATATGGCCCATTATCTCTAAAACTACTCAATTTAGCACAATAAGTGCTTTAACACTTGAATAGAAACATGATCCAGTGAATCTGAAAAACATATTTTTCAACTCACATGACCCCTCTAAACATGTAGGTCAAAGGTCAAGCTGTACAAAAAAGGTCAAATGGCCGTTTTTACGGGAAATGTATTTTATGCATGATTAATAGTTTGCGTTGCCTCTTAAAAAACAAGATTATAGTTACTGCCCTCAGTGGCAAAATTATTTTCAAGGTATGCAACTATGGATGGTGTACGTAAACTACGTATGCCTGTATGGCACTAATAATCTGATTAGATTTTCTTTTCTCAACATTTTATAGGTCTGTTTTAATACAAATTAACAAAGGTGGGCACCAAACCGTTAATCCGTTAATCGTTAATTAACGATGTGACATTTTCGTTAACGATTTAACTTTAAGTTAACTTTGGAAATCATTATCGGACTAATTAACTACCGTTACATTTAACTTCCGTTAACTCAAGTCCGCTAACCCAGAAATTTATAACAGTTTCTCATAAAAAACTATGAAATCAGCCTTTTTAGGTTTTTTAAAAAGTTAAACTATAAAATCTGCCTTTTTAGCTCTAAAGCAAAAAAAACTATAGTTTTTGAGTTATAAAGCCCTTAAAAAACCCCATATAGGCTGATTTTATAGTTTGGCACTTTTCAAAGGTGTTTTTAGGTGGTTTTAGAGGAAAAACTGATTTTTTTTTCTATAAAAAAAATTAACGTTCACGGTTTATCGATAACTTCCCCTTACATTTTTAAAGAATTAATGATTAACGGTTATCGATGTAAATTTTTTTGGTTAACGGATTAACGGTTAACGATGTTAACTTTTTGATTAACGACGTCCCCACTGCAAATTAGACACCCCCGAATCCCACCCCACCCTCTTCGATGATCACCCTTCTTCCAACCTCACCATCAACTTGCCATAAGCTGCATGATCTCAGATAGTAATTTGACCCCAACCTCATTGCATCATATTCCTTGCCAACTGTGATGCTAATTAATGTTTATATACACACAAACAATAACTACATGTTTTCCAGGAAACTCCCTGGTTCTATTATTAGCATGATATATATTCTCTATCCCCTCTAGTAGATCTGTACATAGTGTCAGGTTTGCGGTTATTTAATAAAGAGATGTGTATGCTACTTGGAATATCATGGTGTGTATGCAGCACATGCTTGGGGCCTGGTGTACTGTTCATTGTACAGGTTTTGGAGCATTTCAACGTTTCAACTCAAAACATTGGCAGTCACTGATGTATATGGCCTTGTTGCGTACGTGTAAGTCAATATTTACAGCAAATATTAGTGGATTATAAAAAGTTTGGAAAGTTAAGCTTAAATAGCTGCCAATATAAAACTTTAAAAAGCCATTAGCATAAGCAATTTTGGTAGAAAAACACTGGGTAGGAGTTAACTATCGCTACTGTGGTAGATTGATAGCCTATAACATAGGCATCAGCATACCTTATAGCATAGGCATAGGAATACCGCTTTACAGACGCATGATAAAGAAGTACATCTATTCAATCGTTGGATTCGATGGATATCTACAAGATAACAATAAAAAACCGTAGCTAGCACACAAAGGCGGAAGACCATTTCTTCTGGAAGGTCATCGATTCATGATTTAGATGCCTTAACAAAAAGGTGAATGTGCAGATATCAGAGGTTATATGGGCACTATGGCAAAGCATATAAAGGGGAGGGGTTAAAGAATAATAGTGAAACGATGAGGGAAGGGGGAAAGAACGGAATGTTACAGGCAGGAGGTTAGATTCAGGTGTAGGATGTGGATTGTTGAGGAATAAGGTTAATTTTCCAGGGAGAAGGAGGGGGATTCGGAAGAATGTCAGCCAAGGAAAGGGAGGTCGGAAAGGGAGGACAAATGAGGGAAGGAACACTGGAAACGGGCAGGAGTAAGTTGGGGGCCAGGCTATTAGGGACATGGTGGACAGTGAGAGGAACATGACAGGGTGTGCAGAGGGTTGGGGAGCGAGCGTCGTGACATGAAATGGGCGTGTGTGAGGTTGGTATGGCCTATGGGTAAGCGGTGCGAGAGCAGGCTCCCCCAACGTCTATTAGAGTGGTAAGGGATTGGACCATGGAGAGAATATGGGTTTGCACCAGGCGATTAGTTTATTGGCCGAGAAAGTGGCCCAGGAGGATTGGCAGCGGGTCGAAAGGAAGATTTAAAGAAGGGTTTAGTAGTCGGAAGGCTGGACAAGTTGAGAAACGGGGGCATTGGGACATAGTGCGAGCGCGCCAAAGGAGAATCAACGCGTCGTGCCGAGATACCCACGTGACTCGGTGACCCAGCAAGAAGCAAAATTGTTTTGTGGAGTCGCGATATGTGGGAATAACAGTCTTGGATCTCCCGAACAAGAGGGTGAAGTGAGCGTAAGAGATTGTATAAGAGAAAAGGAATTGCCGGAATCAGTGAAGATAGGAAGGAACAGGATGGGTTAGAAAAGTATGGCGTTCGAAGGCTGTGAAGAGGGATGGCGTCAATTCCGTTGTAGAACAGTGGATTATGTAGGTAGGTGGTAATTGATAGTGACGAGAGTGGAAGAGCAACAGCAAAAGCCAGAACCAGAGTGGGATTTAGAACCGTGGTGATAGAGGGGGCTAGAGGAATTGAGTGGAAAGGTGTTCAAGAAAGTGAGAGCGGAGGACAATAAGAGGCAATGGTTTTATACTTGGAGATGTAATGGGAGACAGGAAGAACAGATATGGGGTGAAGGTATAAGCCATGGAGGGAAGGAATGACATAGGAAAGGAGAAGATTAAGAGTAGGAAAGGAGGAGTGGGAGAGAAGGGTGCGCATGCGAACAGGGAAGGGCTTCGGTGGCAAACGAGTTTGGAGGAGGGAACACTGTGATGAGAGATTGGGCGACTGCAATCTTAGAAATAGGAAAATTGATGAAGGCGAGATAGCACCGGAAGTGATAGGAGGGCTACGACGGCGAAGAGAGGACGGGAGGCCCGATCAGCATTGAGGCTCTCAACGGGGGAGGAAGGAACGAAAGCACCTAGAGCCAGACGGAGCCTAGGTGGTGAATGAACAGGTCCAGGAGTGAGGAGAGAGGCAGAGGCAGAGGAATAATAGACATCCATAGTCAGAGTGGAGAGGACGAGTACAGTGTGGAGATGGAGGAGGGTCTTGCGGTCAGCACCCCCAAGACACATATGAGATAGTTGTAGGAGGCGGAGGGCGACGGAAGGGCAAAATGTACTTTAGAGATAGGATATGTGGCCTTTCCAGGTAAGGCGAGAGTCGAAAGTGAGGCCAGGAATTTTCCAGAGGAGCAATACTTGGAGGAGGTATATCATATAGCAGAAAGTGAGGTGGGGAGTGGTACAACGAGAGCAAGGGAGAAAAGGAGGGAGAAGATTTTGTGGGAGAGAAACGAAAGCCCATGATTAGTAGCCAGGAAGAAGGCGCGAAATGCAGATTGCGAGGAGGACTGCGGAGGGGGGCAGGGGAAGGGCCGGAGCGTACATGGCTAGGTCATCCACGTAATCAAGGAGGGACCGGGACGCCAGGTGGTAAGGTTGGAGCGGTCCATTTACTGCAATGAGTACCAAGGAAGTGCTGAGGACATGTCCTTGGGGGACACCGTCATTATTGTGGGAAGACGAAGAAGTGGAGGACAAGATACTTTGACTCTGAAGGAGCGATCACATAGAAAGGACTTGAGAAAGACCCCCATGTTACCAGCTATGCGAAAGTGGTTAGCTGGTGGAGATTATGATGTCGCCAGGCGTATATAAGCTTTCTATAATCAAATAAACAACAGTAAGGACTGATTCGGCGGGCAAAGGCTTGGTTAATGTATGTTTCCAGGTGTGTATGGGTCAGCTGTGCTTCGGCCCTGTCGGTAGACCAAACTGAGAAGGGATGAGAAAAGACTTTTGGATTCCAGGAAACACATAAGAGGAGATTGATCATGCGTTCCAGTAACTTGCATAGGCAACTAGATAAGGGCAAATGGGGCGGTATCTGGGGAGTGGTAACGGATTTATGGGTTTAAGGAGCGGGAGGACAAGGGCTTCGGCCATGCGGGGGGGGGAAAGTCCCCAAGGACCAAACCGTGTTAAAGAGGTCTAGTAAAAAGAGGAGAGAAACAGGAGGACAGAAACGGAGGGAAAGTGTTTGAGCATTTGGTAGGGAATCCCGTCAGGCCTTCACAGTGTGCTCAGCAGAAATGAAGAGCGGAGGCTAGTCAGAGAAGAGGTGAAAGTGGCATTGTAGTATCAGAAGAGGATAGAGAAGAAAGGTAACAGGAATGCGTTGCCCGGCAGCTTTGATTCTAGTGAACTGAGGAGAGAGGTGGGATCCACTACTAACGAGACTGAAAAAGGAGCCAATTCCTCTGTACTTGGAATGGCTCTGCAATAATTTGGTTATGAACGTGCAGGACTGGGGACAAAAGGGGGCGGGTGTTTACAGACAACTTTATGGATTCGGCGCCAAAACTGATGAAATGGGGGTTATCTGTGGTGAGGGAGGAGGACGTAGGTGCGCCAACTATTAATTACTGAGAGTTTAAGGTTCCGATTAAGGCGGCAGAGGCGTTTTAAAAGAAATAAAAGCTGGGATTTGACCCCGCGTTTGCAGCGGTAGCTGCTCAAGAGCACGCTTTGATGCGGTGGGTTCTACAATCAAAGTTCCACCACGGGAACGCATTAGAGGTAAAAGGACGAGAGAGGTTCGGGGGATAGCTGTAAGGGCGGCACTTAGAATAGACGGAAAAGTAGGTGAGCAGACAGAGGTGAAAGAAAGGTGGAAGGATGGAGCGGAAGGGCAGCAAGGGAGGCAAAGTGCGCAGTGCTCTGCGGAAAAAACCATCGTGGAGGGTTAGAATGCGGGACGTATTGAGTAGGAGAAAGGAGGATAGGAAAGTCGGCGCTATAAGGGTATTGGTCGGGACCGAGCAAGCAGGTCTAAGGCAGGGAAGGAGAGGCCAAAGAGACGAGGTCAAGACAGGAAAATGGCTAAAGTCTCTCACATCAAAGTGAAGTAGGGCGATTTAGTTGAGAATATGAGGTCGGTGGTGGCTAGGAAGCATTCAAAGGAGCGGCACGGGTGTTTATGGTGGAGTACCCCCAAGGGCGTGGTAGGCAGTGAATTGTCCCTAATACCAGCAAAGGGGGTGTAGCGGGAGAGAAGGGCGTGTAAGGCATCAAAGTCAATAGATGAGCAAGGATGAGAAATAGATGGAAACAATAGTAATCCAACGTTGGATATATAACCTTTAAGAGGGTAAATGGAGGAAGTAGTGTTGACATTCAGGGATGATAGAAGCCGTTTTCTGGTGGACAAGGATTGAGGAGGAATAAAAGAAATAGAATGGCGGGAGGAAATAAAGCGGTAATTGGGGAATTGCAACAGTGGGGTTGAGATAATGAAAGTTCTTGGAGGCAGATAACTTGCGGTTATTAGCAGGAAATCGGGAAAGAAACGAGATCTTGTTCTGTGGAGCCGGAAGCGCGAATGTTCCATTGCGATAAACAGAATTGGGTAGAGGTCAACGGGTGATGAGGGTTGGACTGTTAGCGGCAGTAGAGGGGTCAGTAGGTCTGGGGTATCGGGTGGGGGATCGAGCGTAGTAGGTGAAGGGACAGTTAGTAGGGTCAGGGGGGTGAGGGGTCAGGGATGGAAGTGTTGAACAAAAGGGGAGTCGAGCGTTATCGCCAGGAGGGATGGGGTAAGGTAAGAAACAGACGTGACAGTAGGGCGGGCAGAGGGAAGTAGAAGATGGGGAGGAGGCCATAGGGTGATCAGAGGGAAAAGGAAGAAGGTGGAGTGGGGAGAAAGGAGGAGAAAGATGGAGAAGGAAAAGAAGAGGGGGAATGTTGGGAGGCATGGGGAAAGAGGGTAGGCGGAAGATGGGAGGAATAAGAATGTATCTCAGTCTGAGGACTGTCGAGGAATTGAGACCAGAATGTGGGGATGATGAGGCGGTTTGTGAAGAGGGCCAGAGGGGTCATATCTCGAGCGAACGTACTCTTCGATCATAGCCATCCATGGTCTCAGCTGTGAGAGTTAGGAGGGGAGGACCTGGAGGCACAGGGTTCTAGTAGGAGGAGAACGTAGAAAGTGGCTGTGAGGAGCTGAGGAGGAGAGAGAGTAGTGGGAGTTACAGGGGGGGCGGACAGTGGGAGGACGTTAAAGTTGTCTGACAAGAGGGGCCGAGGGGTGCGATTGAGGAAGGCGGTGGGAAGTTTTAATGAATTACTGTGTAGAATATGCATGGTTTTGAATGATAAGAAATCGAATTCATGGTAGTCAATGGTAATGAAAATGGGAACAGACAATCCCTAATCTACAGCGAGCTTAGACATGAAGTATTTGTGGTAGTGATCTGTATCTCGGTGCCGGGTTACGGACGATGGCAAGGAACTCAGTCTGCGCTGTGACTACATGATGTAAGAACTCTGAATTATTGAATAAAATTTTCAATTTTTTGTGCCTCGAAGCACTACTATGGCGTTTTTTGTATAAGATAAAAAGTTTTTCATGCTGCTGTTTCGTCATCATACGGTACAGTGCGGAGGACCTGGTAACAGAGAACCCCAAATCCATAATAGTAAATACAATATGTTGTTATAATGTTTATTAGGGGTAAGAAAATACACGAGTACTAGCTATGCTGTGTGGATGGCAGGAATCCCGCCGTACAGTCTGTTCATGGCCAAAATGAGGACGTACATTTATAGTGAAGAAATTTCAGAATGTAGACATGGGTGAGCCATTTCATTATGTTATCGAATTTGCAGTAGAAACAACACCGCGGTTATCGATTCCTTAAAAAAGCATATGTCAAGAAAAGTGTTTACCATTAGAAGAGATTAAAGAAAATATTCTAATAAGTCCGAAACCGCCACATAAATATGTAAAATATAAGGGGGAATTGTTAAATCCTTCCTGAACAGTTACATGAAGTTTATAGTAGCAAGGATTCATATATACCAGACTATACTCGAAGTCTATTTACTAGATTACGACTAATGTCTCATAACCTAAGGGTGAACGGAAGTGGAGCAGAAACCCGCCAGAGCTACGGTATTGTACATGTGCAGGGGACATGAAAGATATACAGGACGAGATACAATGTACTTTTAAGATGCCCCAAGGTTGCGACCTTCGCCGTAGTTGTAATATACTAGACTTTGACTCAATGCAAAGCTTATTTAGGAATCACCATTATACAGGTTGTGTGACTTTATTTACAAGGCATTAACGGCACATCAAACGGTATAATAATAATAATAATAATAATAATAATTAACAAGTGTATATATTTGAAAGGATTTGTTGCTAATGCTATACTAACAATTAACTAGAATGTGTCATGTGTTTTCATGTCATGTTCCATGTGTTGAAGTGTTGTAAATGCTTCATGTGTCATGTTCTATGTGTTGAATGTGTGGTATGTGTTCATGTTCCATGGTTGAATGTGGCATGTGTCCATGTTCCATGTGTGAATGTGTTGCATGTGTCATGTTCCAGTGTTGAATTGTGTTGGCATGTGTCATCTTTTCATGTGTTGAATGTGTTGTATGTGTCATGTTTCATGTGGTTGAATGTGTGCATTGTGTCATTGTGTACATAGTTGAATGTGTTGCGGTGTCAGTTCCATATGTTGATTTGTTGCATGTGTCATGTTCATATGTTGAATGTGCTGGCAGTGCATGTGCCCATATGTTGAATTTGTTGATGGTCATGTTCACATATGTTGAATTTGTGCAGTGTCATGTCCATATGTTCCGAATTGTTGAATGTGTCATTTCCATATGTTCTTGAATTTGTTGCATGTGTCAGTTGCATGGTTGAATGTGTTGCATGTGTCATGTTCCATCTGTTGAAGTGTTGCACATGGCGTCATGTTTCATGGTTGAATGTGTTGTTGCATGTGTCATGTGCAATGTGTTGAATGGGTTGCATGTGTCATGTTTCATGTGTTTTGACTGTGTGCATGTGTCATGTTTCATGTGTTGAATGTGCCTGCATGTGTCATGTGTGAATGGTTGAAGGTGTTGCATGTGTCATGTTCAATGTGTTGAATGTGTGTTGATGTGTCATGTGTTTCATGTGTGATGTGTTTCGCTTCCTGTGTCATGTTCCATGTGTTGAATGTGTTGCATGTGTCATGTTCATGTGTTGAATGCGTGTAAGTGTTTTATTGGTCATGTTCCATGTGTGAATGTGTTGCATGTGTTCATGTGTTTCATGTGTGAATGTTTGTTGCATGTGTCATGTTCATGTGCTGAAGTGGTTGTATGTGTCATGTTCCATGTGTGAATGTGTTGTATGTGTCATGTGCCATGTGTTGAATGTGTTTATGTGTTCATGTTGAATGTGTTGAAATGTGTTGTAAGTGTTTTATGTGTCATGTTCCATGTTGTTTAATGTGTGCATGTGTATGTTCCATGAGTGTTGAATGTGTTGTATGTGTCATGTGAATGTGTTGTAAGTGTTTATGTGGTCGTTCATTGTTGAATTGGTTACCATGTGTCAGTGTTTCATGGGTTGAAATGTGCTGCATGTGTCAGGTTCCATTTGTTGAATGTGTTGCATGTGTTCATGTTCCATGTGTGAATGTGTTGATGTGTCAGGTTCCAGTGGTGAATGTTGTACATGTGTCAGGTTCCATGTGTTGAATATGTTGCATTGTCAGTTCCATGTGTGAATGTGTTGTATGTGTTCATGTTCCATGGTGAATGGTTTGCATGTGTTGTGGTCATGTGTTGAATGTTGATGTGTTCTGTGTCCATGGTTGAAGGTGTTGCATGTGTATGTTCCGTGTCGTTGAATGTGTTGCACGTGTCATGTTCATGTGGTAATGTGTTGCATGTGTAATGTTCAATGTGTTGAAGTGTGCATGTGTCATGTTATGTGTGATGTGTTGTATGGTCATGTTCCATGGTTGAATGTGGTGCCTATGTGTCATGTTCCAATGTTGGGAATGTGTTGCATGTGTCATGTTCCATGTGTTTGAATGTGTTGTATGTGTATGTTCCATGTGTTGAATGTGTTGCAGGTGTCATGTTCCATATGTTGAATGTGTTGCATGTTGTCATGTTCCATGTGTTGAATGGGTGGTCATGTGTCATGTTGGAATGTATTGAATGTGC
Source organism: Chionoecetes opilio (assembly GCA_016584305.1). Lineage (NCBI taxonomy): Eukaryota > Metazoa > Arthropoda > Malacostraca > Decapoda > Majidae > Chionoecetes > Chionoecetes opilio. Next base: position 12,048 of record JACEEZ010011606.1, read on the forward strand.
TGTATGTGTCATGTTGAATGCGTTGCATGTCATGTGTTTCATGTGTCAGTTCCATAGTGTTGAATGGGTTGTATGTGCATGTGAATATGTTGCATGTGTTGCATGTGTCTATGATGAATGTGTGGATGGTATGTATGTGTATGGTTCCAGTGTTGAAATGTGTTGCATGTGTCATGTTTCATGTGGAATGTTGTGTATGTGTCATGTGTTTCATGTGTCATGTTGTGTCAGTGGAATGTGTTGCATTACCTGTGTCATGTCCCATGTGTTGAATGTGTTGCATGTGTCATGTTTCATGTGTGAAATGGGTTGCCATGTGTCATGTTCCCATGTCGTTGAAGGTTTGCATGTGTCATGTTTTATGTGTGAATGTGTTGCATGTGTCATGTTAAGTGGTGGAATGTGTTTCCATGTGTCATCTTTCATGTGTTGGAATTGCGCTTGCATGTGTTATGTTCCATGTGTTGAAATGTTTTGCATGTTGTCATGTTCCATGGTTGAATGTTTGCATGTGTCATGTTCATGTGTGAATGTTTGCATGTGTCCGTTTCATGTGTTGAATGTGTTGCATATGTGTATGTTCATGTGTGAATGTTGTTTGAATGTGTCAGGTTTCATGTGTGAATGTGTTTCATACATGTGTTCATGTTTCATGTGTTTCAGTGTTGCCGTGTCATGTTTCATGGTTGGAAGTGTTTTCATGTGTCAGTTTCATGTGTTGAATGTGTTGCATGTGTATGTGCAGTGTTTCAGGTGTCATGCTTCATGTGTTGAATGTGTTGAATGTGTTTCATGTGTCATGTTGATAGTGTGAAGGGTTGCATGTGTCATGGTGGAATGTGTTAATGTCTTGCATGTGTCATGTTCCATGTGTTGATTGAATGCGTTGCATGTGTCAGGTCCATGTGTTGAATGTAGTTTGCATGTGTCATGTGTTTCATGTGTCGGACCTTAGTTCTATGTACACCTTCTTACCGTAGTAGTTCTGTTGTTCTGATGCCGTGAACTCACTCAGGACCTTGGCTGTTCAATAGTCCTTCGATCACTATTTGTATACAGTTTGGGGCAGAAATACAACTCAGCTCCAGTTCTGGTCTATTAGTAACCAGTTAGAATAGCGTACACAAGGACGTACAATGAGCACAGACACAAAATATGACTGGCATGGGCTAGGGTCAATCCTCACTGACCTCCCAGCCGTCTGGTTGTACCAACAACGCTTTGGTCAATCCGTACAATAGGAAAAATATCAGAGGACACATTGGCGGTCGCTGTAGTTCAAAGGGATTTAAGTTAAGGTGCTAGGAGAGAGAGAGAGAGAATTGGAGAGTAATTAGAGACATATGCGCTAGGGACTGATACCTGACATGCAGTTGATTGCGGTTCTAGTTAAAGAATATAGGAGGGAAAGGTGCGAAGAGAAAGAAATACGAGAGAGGAATTAGGAGGACATATACGCGAAGAGAGAAAATTGGAGACATGGGAGAGCTGGAGAGGAGTAATTGGAGACCAGTACAATGTTTCATGTGTTGAATGGTGATGTGTCATTGTTCCAGGGTAGAATGTGTTTGATGTGTCTTGTCCATGCGTTTTGAATGTGTTGCACATGGTCACTGTTCCATGTGTTGAATGTGTTGCATGTGTCATGTGTTCATGTGTCATGTTTCATGTGTTGGACTGTGTTGCATGTGTCATGTTCCAGTGTTGAAGTGTTGCATGGTCATGTTCATGTGTTGAATGTGTTGGCATGTGTCACGTTTCAGTGTTGATGTGTTGCATGTGTCATGTGTTTCATGTTTCATGCTCCATGTGTAACGTGTTGCATGTGTCATGTATTTCATGTGTCATGTTCCCTGTGTTGAATGTGTGTATGTGTTATGTGTTTTATGTGACAGGTTCCCTGTGTTGAATTGTTGGATGTGTCAGTGCTTTGTGTTTTCTTTTTGTTTTTATGTTTCAAGTTTGTCAGTGTTTTATTGTATTAGTTTGTTTTTTTATGTATATGTAAGTTAAAAAAAAAAAAAAAAAAAATATGTATGTGTGGTTTGAATGAAAGGTACTACATACAAATAGTGTCAGTTAAATTTAGCATTGTATTATTGCCCTCTAATCCTTTACAGGAATAATGAATTGATTTCATTTTGGACAAAAAAACAAAAAATACGTTTTCGTATTGCGCTCGTTAGGTTCTCCCATGTTTTGTATATATATATATATATATATATATATATATATATATATTTTTTTTTGTCAAATAAACTACTTAACTAAAATGGGGATCGAGGAAAGGGGTAGAGTCGGAGTATCAGGATTGAGGACGGCAAAGGATTATTATATGGCGAGGAAGGGGGCAGCAGGAGGCAGCAAAGGAAGGACGAATGGGAGGAGGAGAACAGGAGAAAGAGAGGGCTAGGGATAGAGTTTTAGTAGGGGGATTCGGAAGTAAGAAGGGATGGAAAGAAGTGGGAGGATCGGGGGTAGGGAAAAGACTAGGCGGCGAGCTCTCTTGGCGGGGCTTCTCTCAGAGTTAAAGCCCTTCTCAAATCTGATGGAATGTCACTTCTGATTCGAAGTGGTAGATAGGGACAACCTCTGTAGAAAAACGTGTGGAAAACCACCACAAGTTAGCATATGTGGCGGACGTAGCAGGGGACATGAGGAACGAGCCGGCCAGGGTGAGGACAACAAAAGCGCAGTGGGGCAGAGGATCGGCAGTGCTTGGCAGGGGACCAAAAACGCCACAATGTCTGCATTGGCCTGAGATTAGGGCGTTTTAAAGTTAACTGGCAAGTGGTTCCCCGCAACATAAATGCTATCCAGGGAGCGTTTTGCCTTTTTAAAGGTGGACTTTGGGCAAGTTGGTAGGTATTTTCGGTGGCCCGGGGTGGGATGGATGTAGCAGTAAACTGCGGTTGCATCATAATCCTCTTCCAAAGGTCGAGGAGGGTTTGCGCAGTCGGACCATTCTTGTCATCGACTGGGCAAGCATGCGGGTGGATGGGAAACAGTTCCGGTACAGGTGTTATCAAGATTAATGTCGGGCGTGATGTAGAATGGGTTGCCGTCCAAAGTCTTTAAGATCAACGCATTGCATGAGCTTGTTCTTCAGTGTCAACTATCACCAGACCGGGACCGATCGGCGCGGGTACGAAGTAACCTTGGCCGACTTGTCGTTGGAGGCATTTCTGGAAAAACTGAGGGTGATGAAAGCAGAGTGAGGGGCGTCGCTGGGGACGAGAAGAAATGATCCATTTTGGGCAGGACCAAAAAGATTGCTAAGAGAGGGTGAGGGTGAGAAGTTGATTGTGCGTGGGCGTGAGGAAGAGGCGACCGTGCGGACTTAGTTCTCCCGGAGGGAGGAAAGGATGCAAGTGCAAGGATAGCGTACTACAGGATGAAGAAGAGGACAAAGTTGTGGTTGGAGTGTCGTCTGATGGTGCGAGGATGGATTTGGATCTGGCTAGGGGGCTCAGGAGCACTAAGTGACTCTGAGGGTCGAGCTGGGGTACAGGCATATCAGTATTCATATACCGTAGTTAAAAGAGGAGCCGGGGTCGGTAAACCAGGGGGATCATCAGTCATTTGGTAGAGGGGCGGCCTGAAGCCTCTATAAAGGTTGGATTATCATCCATTGGTCATGGGGAGCCTGGAGTAAAGTGGGGGAAATAACCGGTCATCCCCTCAAGACCCCATGAAGGGGAAAGAGCAAAACTTGATAAGGGTATACCGTGCCCGTAGCACCCTGAGGCCGTTCATTGACTGACCGCGAGAGCCAGCCTTATAGCCCATCAGCACCGGCTTTCACACCTTAGGAGGAAAGGGGGAGAGGAGGAGGTACAAGAGGAAAGATAGAGGGAAGGAGGGGAACAAAGGAGAGAGATAGGAAAGGTCAGGCAAAATTAGTCAGGACCGGAGGGACAGGGGCCAAAGCCAAGGGAGTAACCAGGAGGTCGTCCCCCGAGCATCTGGCCCCAATCCCCGGGCCGAAGCACCCCCACGATGGACGCAGGCCTGGTAACGGTGGGGGCAAGCTAGTCATCGATTGCATAAGATGGAAAGAAAACGTTTTTTTTTTTTTTTCCCAGCAAAACAAAGGAAAACAAGAAGGCATCAATAAATATGTTATCAGATGATATGCGTAAGAGGATAATAGCTACTATCCTATGCTGGAAAACGACGCGATCTACTGATTGTTCAGACAGCAGTCAGGAGGATGAGCACAAAACGACATTTGTAATTTTCTGAGGATACAGACATCTTGTGCTAATGTGCACCACCATAAAACTGGTACCAATTGTTCATGAAGTCAGAGTGTCGGGGGGTTCTATAGGTGTTTCACGATCCGTGCTGCAGTTGTTGGGTGAGTGGGGTAGTCGTGTGGTCTGTGTGTTATTCTCGTAAATATGTTTAGGGGCTTAACCTGTTAATTATAAGCATGTGTGTGCTGTTGGTTGTGAGTGAGTGTGAGGGTGCTAGTGTGTTTAGTTCGGTGATTCACGTTCGACGCGCTACTCTACTTCAGAAAGCCTCGAACCGAGCTGACTTGCCCCGCTGCGAGAGCAGCCACTTAGTGTCCTACACTCCGCAAACTCGGTAAGCCTGTGCTCTGCCCTGTTACTGTGTTTCTTTCTATGTGTATTCTTGTTATGAAGTTTGTGCTGAGTTTATATTATCGTCTAATTGTGTACTTGTGTTTCTGGGGTGCCACAGCCCTCTTGTAGAGCCGGTTGCTCTGCGCGTGGACCGTCGGCGAGCACAGACGCACGCTCCTATACCTGCTGTGCCGGCCTTCGCCCATACACAGACGTCCATGTAGTTCTGACCGATACAGATGCCTCTGGTGCGCTTCACGACTGAGCCTTCCCTGTGACGTTGGCGTTCCGCGTCGAGGGTCGCGTCGCACCTTCGCCCGTGGCTATTATTGATGTTGGAAGAGTTCACTGGTCGGAGAACGTCTACGAGTGCCAGACAAAACCTGTGGTCCCGTGTCACTGCGCTATTCCACCGAAGTGGTGCCTGACCGTGTCGCGGCCGCCATCTACCGTAGGTGTTTGTAATTAGTTTGTTTGTTGTGTGCATATTAATATATTGTCAAGAAAAGACTGTTGTACAAACCTGGAATTGAGCATTCTCCTTGGACTATCCCCAAGAAACCGGGTGGTTCAAATAACACCTTACGCTATGAACCCCGACAAGGGCGCAGTGAGTAGGATAATTCCCATGAATGATCTCGCTCAGGGTTTATTGTTTTTTTTGTATTTGAACGACTTTGTTATGTTTTTTTTTTCACCAGGTTACGTTTTTTGTTAACGCGGAGTGAGGAAGCAGTGGCTCAGGTTGCCGTTTCAGCGGACAAAGTAACATCGGAGGTGAAGGTCGTTTACGTATGCGTAGTGTAGTAAGTTGTTTGGAACTAACTCATTTGTTTTGTAGCTGTGACGATTGAGTGTGACACCTTTATATTACGTCCTTAGTGTGGAAAGAAACTTGTATGGAGCGAGTTACTCACACCTACCTCACTAGTGACGGTGAGTCCTAGTTGCGTTGTCAGGGGGAGAGTGGACGACTCGTATGATAGTGTGTTTCTATACTTACGTGCGATCACAAAATTGTATGGACTCGCGTTTAGGTCAGAGAGCTATCGTGCTTTTTTTACTTTTCCTTGCACCCTTCAGGTGTATAGGGCCTTTTGTGCTTTGTTAGTAGCGGTCATTTACCCTTACTGTTTTGTCGAACATGATCGTTGTGTTAGAGTAGCTGTTACTCTTCCGGCTCGTCATTAGCGACTGTTGCCCCGAGTAGTGGTTATCCATACCATTGTATTTTGTGCTCCTGGGTATAAGTTTCGTAGAAGTGAATATGGTACGGAGCTAGTGTGTGTGAAAGTTTAAAAGTGCTCATTACACCTGGCGTATATTAGTAGTGTTCATTTTTTCTTTTTTTTTTCTTTTTGCTGGACTATGGAAGAATTCGGTTTTGGCCTTGCGTAGTTTGAGGAATAAGATTTACGTTAAATAACGTTTAGTGTTCTGGTTTTCCGTGGCAAAAGAGGCTAACGTTTTGCCCGTGACTACCTTAGCTCCTTAAGAGCTCACGCTACATACGGAGTGTTAACATCTAAACCTAACAATAATTTGCTCGACAAAAATATTGAATTATTGCCTTCATATTAAAAACATAAGTTGAGCTGGTTGAAACAGGCGGAAGGAGGCCGTTTTAGGTGGAAGATATCAATGTTTTGATACGCAAAGGAAGAGAGAGACTCGTGTTGAAAAAAGATCTAGAAAGAGAAAGAGAGCAAAAAGATAGAGGAATTCAAAGATTAGCACTCGAGAGAGAGGAAGCTAAATGCAGAGCCTCATGAGATAGAAGTGGCTGAGAGACAGGGGGCTCATGATGATTAGAAGGGTTGAGAGACAGGAGGCTCATGAGATAGAGTGGCTGAGAGAGGAGGGCTCATGAGAGTAAAAGTGGCTGGAGACAGGAGGCTCATGAGGAAAAAGCTGGCTGAGGACAGGCGGTCATGAGAGAAAAAAGTGGCTGAGAGGACAGGAGGCTCATGAGAAGAAGTGGCTGAGAGACAGGGAGCTCATGAGAGAAAAAGTGGCTGACGAGACCAGGAGGACATGAGAGAAAGTGGCTGAACGAGATAGAGAAATGGTTGAACTGAAGAGATAGAGAAGTGGCTGAAAGAGATAGAGAAGGGGCTGAAAGAGATAGAGAAGAAGCTGAAAAGCAGAGGGTTCATGAGTTGGCTTAGGCAGCGCAGAACACATCAGGCTCAGAGACTCAGCAGGGGCCTGAAAGGTTCCCTGATTAAAAATTCCAAGTTTTCAAAGACGGGAAAGATGAGATTGATGATTCCTTAGGAGATTTGAAAGACTGGCCGATACCATCAAATGGGAGAAGGGCCCTTACCATTTTATTAAAACCTGGATCTTTACTAGTCAGGGAGATAGGTGTAACAATTGTGGGTTTATAAGTACAAGCATGAAATTTTGCACATCATAGATAATAGTCCAATGAATAATTCCAAAATATGGACCCACCGCAAAAAAACGTCTTATGTAGCTGTGGCGGCCATTCAAAATGGCCGCTTTTGTCTAGTGGCTAGATAGGGTCTCGTGCCACCCCCCCGGAAATATACTTCTCATGGTGTATCATAGATAGGAAACAATGTGTAGAAAAGTATTTGCTATGTTTAATAGTGTGAGAAAAAAATGTTCCCCACAAGTATCATTTTTATGCAAATTAGTGCCGCCATTACAAAATATATGCTATATTCGCCTATATGATTCGGGCCAAGTATTGCAGATAACTGAGCAAATAAGGTGTCTAGACCTATGTTTTGAGGGACAAAGGGATTTATATAAAACATTGAAATGTGATCTGTTACACCCAAGAGTTTTGCATATGAACCTTAGAAATACATTTATTAGGTCCATGTAGGAGTATAAAAGTTTTATTTATTTATTGCAACTTGTTATCGTATCCTATTTGTCATTCGTTTATATCTTTTCATAAACTCTTTTTTTCAAGTGTGGGGTTCGAACATGCGAAATTGTCTAAGAGTTATCAGCTAGGGATCCATGCACTGGACAATCAAAGGCGCAAATGTTACAGACGGATGGGAACAAGTGCGTTTTGTGCAAAAAATCACACAGGAAAGTTTTGCAATGCCCAGCAGAATCAAAACGGCACGATGTTGGAGTTGGGTTATTCTACCATTGCCTTCAAATAGAACGTTTCAATGAACTTTCACGAATTACCGATGCCACAGAATTAGGAAGGCCTTGATGACGGAATGGAATTGAAGCTACGTTTGGAGAACAATGCCAAGTGCACAAATCCTGCCTTACAAAATTCAATAATATAAAACTACAACGAGGCAGAAAAAGAAATGCACACATGTTGCGACCCTGATGCTACTAAATCCAAGAATTACACTCGTCAAGTCGCTCATCATGAAGTGGCAGCATCGGATGTTTGTTTTTTATGCGAAGATGTGTCAACTTCCGATCACTCCGTGAGGCATCAACTTTTCGTCTAGACTCCCGCGTACGAAGATGTGCATTAGACCTGCAGGACGAGAGGCTACTTGCAAATTGAGTGCTGGGGACATGGTCACACAAGATGCAAAATATCATCCAGGTGTCTTGTTTGACTTTACAACAAAATTAAATCATTAAAGATAAACAGAAGATGGACACAACTGATAAAGTCAACCATGGAATTGCACTAGCCGAGTTGCTGTCATTTATCGATGAAACAAGAATAGATGAAGAGCATGCCCCTGTCTTTAAACTTGCAGATCTCGTCAAACTTTATTCTAATCGTCTAGAACAACTTGGAGTGGAGCAGCATGTCAGACAACATAGCACAGAGTTAAAAAATGATCCTGGCCCAAATCCCATACCTTACGGCTCATAAGGAAGGGCGTGATATACTACTTGCATTTGATAAAGATGTAGGACCTGCCCTCCGTAAAGTCTGCAAAGAAGACTACGATGACGAAGCCATATGTCTTGCAAGGGCAGCGAAGATAGTACGTAGAGAAATTTTCCAAACTGCAGCTACATTCACAGGTTCATTTGATGAGACTGCAAGTAAAATACAGTACCTCAGTCACTGTTGACTTTGGTGGCCATGATCCTCGACGGCCCCAACATCAAATCTCAATCAGGTGATGGTGTAGCCCAAGCAGCCCTCAGCACACCTGTGGCGCGGTATTATGTTAACTGCTCATGATTCCCCCCTCTCAGGACAATTTTTCTCACAGGAAAACCGGAGATAAAATCTTCTAAAGTATTTCTGGCCCGGAGCCGGTGCTGACATTAAGCGATTTTGCAGATGTTGTCATGTATGTCAGAAGATATCCCCTAAGGGTAATGTACGTAAAGCCTCCTGCAATCAATATGTCCGGCGTGAGAACGAGTGTGCTTCCAAACAGTCAGTGTGTCAAGTTTAGCATTGTTGATGACACGGAAACATCTAGTAACGTTTGTGACGTAGCCGTAGTAGAAAAGGCAACGGGAAGCCAGGTGAACCTCAACCCAGAACTATATGTTAAACAAGTCACGGCAATTAAAGTCCTAATTGGCCAATTCCCTGAGTGTTTTCTGATACCCCCGGTCTTACTAATACCATCTATAATAATATAAGCGAAAGTGTGTCTGTCTCCTGTCTGTCTGTCTGTCTGTCGTCTGTCTGTGTGTGTGTGTGTGTGGTATAGGTTCCGCCCCCCGTGGCGCAATCACCTCATATGGCACATTTTTGGAACCGGGTTGACCAGGGGAAGGTCATAAGCCCACTTATGAGATGATCCGATCACTTTTTTTTTTTTTTTTTTTTAGCAGCCTATTAGCGATAATTGTGAGAAAAAAAAGTGGGTTGCGAGAATTGAGGAAACCTTGATGTAGGTGATGGGTAATGGTGAGTGAATGGGTGGGGTGATGGGTAATGGGTGTGGGGTGATGGGTGAGTGAATGGGTGGGGGGTGATGGGTTGGGGGTGATGGGTGATGGGTGAGGAATAGGTGGGGGGTGATGGGTAATCTATAATAATATAGCGAAAGTGTGTCTGTCTGTCTGTCTGTCTGTCTTGTGTGTGTTGTGTGGTATAGGTTCCGCCCCCCGTGACGCAAACACCTCATATGGCACATTTTTGGAATCAGGTTGACCAGGGGAAGGTCATAAGCCCACTTATGAGATGATCCGATCACTTTTTTTTTTTCTTTTTTTTTAGCAGCCTATTAGCGATAATTGTGAAAAAAAAGTGGGTTGCGAGAATTGAGGAAACCTTGATGTAGGGTGATGGTAATGGTGAGTGAATGGGTGGGGTGATGGGTAATGGGTGTGGGGTGATGGGTGAGTGAATGGGTGGGGGGTGGATGGGTTGGGGGTGATGGGTGATGGGTGAGGGAATAGGTGGGGGGTGATGGGTAATGGGTGAGTGAATGGGTGTGTGGTGATGGGTAATGGGTGAGTGAATGGGTGGGGGTGATGGGTAATGGGTGGGGGGTGGATGGGTAATGGGTGAGTGAATGGGTGGGGGGAATACATACATTTCTACATCCATGATTTCAGGAAAGTTAGAAGGGGCTATCTGGAGAGTCCATGTTTGGTGGGCCGAAGGCCCACCAAACACAGGTGGTGGGCCGAAGGCCCACCAATAGCCCTCCGCAGGAGCTAGCCAAAAAGTCCGCCCGGAGGGCGGCTTTGCGGCTAGTCTAACATAAAAATTCCCCTTAGGAATGGAAATGGGAAGTTAATGCGCTGGTCTCTTTTACTACAGCCATATTCCTTTTCCCTTGATTATATTAAAGGCGCATGTAATGTTGGCGCTGAATATTTTGAGCCGTAGCACTATCCAGTGAAACCCTATTTTTTTCCTAAAATCCGTTATTTTAGTCGGTTTGAGGGGCTTTGTCGGGGGTTTCTATAGGTGTTTCACTGTATCGTGCTGCAGTTGTGTTGTTTGATGGGGTAGTCGTGTGGTTGTGTTGTTATTCTGTAAATATGTTTAGGGCTTAACCTGTTAATTATAAGCACGTGTGTGTGGTTGGTTGTGGAGTGAGTGTAATGGGTGCTAGTGTGTTTAGTCTCGGTGATTCGTTCGAAGCGCTACTCCCCTCAGAAGCCTCGAACCGAGCTTACTTGCCCCGCTGCGAGAGCAGCCGGGCCACTTAGCGTCCTACACTCCGCGAACCTTCGGTAAGCCTGTTGCTCTGCCTGTTACTGTATTTATTTCTATGTTTATTCTTGTTTATTAAGTTGGTGCTTGAGTTTATATTATGTTTATTGTGTACTTGTGTTTCTGGGTGCACAGCCTCCTTTGTAGAGCGAGTTGCTCTGCGGGACCGTCGGCGAGGCACAGACGCACGCTCCCTATACCTGCTGTGCCGGCCTCCGCCTCATACACAGACGTCCCATGTAGTTCTGACGCTACACTGATGCCGCTGTGCGCTTCACGCTGAGGCCTTCCCTGGTGACGTTGGCGTCGGCGTCGAGGTGCTATATC